>CM019701.1:18668364-18763029 GCA_009760885.1 Achatina immaculata | reverse complement strand
TCATCCATTAGCATGTCCTTTGTAGAACTTGCCTAACAGCTCTCTTGAAGGCCTCTCAGTTGTAAGCAAGATGCCCTGTTATTGATGCATCCACTCGCAAATCATCAACAATGTCTTGTTGTCATCTTCGTCTGGGTATTCGGGTATTAAATACATTGATACGTATAGAAAAACCTGGTGGTTAAAAAAAGGTGGGGGGGGGAAGAAGAGGAGAATGAACAGACGAGACGTCAGTGTTTTGTTTTCTCATCCAAAATCTTGTGGTTTCATGACCTGCTACCGAAACTTTCCGGCCGATGTTTTAGAGAATGGGCATCTGATACTGCAGGTCTGGGGTCTAAAGCTATAACATTGTTATGAGAAAGTATAGTTCATATTTCTTATTTATTGTCAGTTAAAAAATTTAATGGATATTATATTGCTCTTCTTCACACATTGACTTTATTATAAACACATTCGCTGGCTGAGTCATTTAGTGGATGGTAACAAACTGCGAATTTTAAGGCATTCAGCTGTTGACTGTTTTCTAAAAAAAAACTATGGCAATAAATATTAGCTGCTAAACTATCTTTCAGAACGAAGTGTTGAAGAGAAAGCGGGGTTGGGGGGGGGGGAGTGTAGGGAGAGAAGGAGAAGACAAAGAAAAGTGAGAATGAAATAAGAAAGCCAGAGAAAGATAATTGCAGGTAATAGTAATAAAAAAGGAAATACTAAATAAACATTAGAACATTTATTCATTCATTTGCATGTCCCTTGCGGAACTTTGCCTCCCTAACAGCACTCCTGTAGGCCTCTCGGTTTTGAGCAAGATGGCCTGCTGCTGATGCATCCATTTGCAGATCATCAATGATGTCTTGCAGCCACTTTCGCCTTGGTCTTCCTCTCTTTCTTTTTCCCATTATGTACCCTTCTAGTATGGTCTTCAGCATGTTGTCATGTCTTTTAGATATGGCCAAAGAACTTTGTTTTCTTGATCCCTATTTCTTTGAGAAGTTCACTTTACACTTTAGTTTTTCTAATACTTGTACATTTGTTCTTTTCATTTTTCGTGATATTTACTTTCCTGTAGATCTACATATATTTTGTATTTATTACTCTTCCCAACTGTTTACTTAAGACTCCAGGTTTCTGGTCCGTTCAGTAGTACAGAATAGATAGTCATTCATCCATTAGCATGTCCTTTGTAGAACTTGCCTAACAGCTCTCTTGAAGGCCTCTCAGTTGTAAGCAAGATGCCCTGTTATTGATGCATCCACTCGCAAATCATCAACAATGTCTTGTTGTCATCTTCGTCTGGGTATTCGGGTATTAAATACATTGATACGTATAGAAAAACCTGGTGGTTAAAAAAAGGTGGGGGGGGGGGAAGAAGAGGAGAATGAACAGACGAGACGTCAGTGTTTTGTTTTCTCATCCAAAATCTTGTGGTTTCATGACCTGCTACCGAAACTTTCCGGCCGATGTTTTAGAGAATGGGCATCTGATACTGCAGGTCTGGGGTCTAAAGCTATAACATTGTTATGAGAAAGTATAGTTCATATTTCTTATTTATTGTCAGTTAAAAAATTTAATGGATATTATATTGCTCTTCTTCACACATTGACTTTATTATAAACACATTCGCTGGCTGAGTCATTTAGTGGATGGTAACAAACTGCGAATTTTAAGGCATTCAGCTGTTGACTGTTTTCTAAAAAAAACTATGGCAATAAATATTAGCTGCTAAACTATCTTTCAGAACGAAGTGTTGAAGAGAAAGCGGGGTTGGGGGGGGGGGAGTGTAGGGAGAGAAGGAGAAGACAAAGAAAAGTGAGAATGAAATAAGAAAGCCAGAGAAAGATAATTGCAGGTAATAGTAATAAAAAAGGAAATACTAAATAAACATTAGAACATTTATTCATTCATTTGCATGTCCCTTGCGGAACTTTGCCTCCCTAACAGCACTCCTGTAGGCCTCTCGGTTTTGAGCAAGATGGCCTGCTGCTGATGCATCCATTTGCAGATCATCAATGATGTCTTGCAGCCACTTTCGCCTTGGTCTTCCTCTCTTTCTTTTTCCCATTATGTACCCTTCCAATACGGTCTTCTCTAGATTATCATGTCGTCTAATGTGTCAAAAATATTTAAGTTTTCTCTCTTTAATCCTCTTTACTAGCCAGCCTTCTTCAATATTAAGTTCTTATAGTATGGATATATTTGTTTTTATTTTTTTGTGTCCATGATATTTGAAGAACTCTTCTGTAGCATTTACATTTAAAAAATTTGGAACATAAGGCAAAATATTACATCTGGAAACAGGAAGTCAATTACGAATGCTTTCATACACGCAAGGCAGAACTGAATTATTTGAACTTCACTGTTAATCTGTTTAGCAGACTACCGCCTCTAGGTCACAGAAACCAGTTTGTGCAGTTCTACATTTAAAACAAGATAACAGTAAGCCCTATCTTATGGTAGGACCGCTCGATATTGGACATATACTGTTTTTATTTCCACAACGTTGAAACAGTGAAATTATTCGGTATTACTAACACATGGCTATGAACGACTGATTTGAATGTAAGTAATCTTTATTATTTGTGAATGTAAATATAATAGATAAACAGATCAAATTTATTTGCTAGTTGATTAGTGTAACAGTTATAGCTAACAGTCAAAGAAGAAAGTTTGCTTTATTTGAACAGAGAGATTATGTTTTAAGGGAAAGTTTTGTAAAGTGGAGATTTTGAAATGAAAAACCTAGAGAGAAACTAAAGAGCTCAAAGTAGTCGTATGTTATAGAATATGACGATATTATGAGCTGTTATGAGATGCAATTCTTTCAGACACTCCCTACGCTGGGTATCAAACCAGAATAAACTCACATCCGCCTGCACTTTGTGTTTTATTTCTCTATATTGCCAGTGCATGAAGTATAGCGCCACTTCTATGTGATGTCACCGTTGATGTTAACCTGCACCTGACTGTTTGTGTCTTGTCTTCCATAATAAAATGATTTTATGCATTACACACAGGATCCTAATTCACTCACTGAGTTCCTCAAGAGTCCGGACATTTTTATCTGGATAAATGAATCGAGAAAAAGGGCTACTTACAAGCAGTGTTTCCGTAGAATCATAGTGCGGTTTGAAAACTATTTGTTTTTATAACTATGCGTATTACGTGCTGAAAATATACACTAAATGAAAGAAGAAATCCTAAAGTTTTGTTAGACATATTTGGCGATTCACTCATTCAAATTTGGCAAGTCAGGGACACACTTAACCTTCCTCTACACTGTCTATTCATCATAAACTGGTGCATCACATGTTGGCGGAATGACGTTTTGTACTGCGTCACAGTCACGTGACTAACTATTAATCAGAAAACAAATGCAGACATAAAAAAATGTTTCAGTTTTCAGTTGCTCTTTAATGTAGTGTTGATATCATGGCTTTGCTACTTTTCGTATCAAATGTTTTGGTATATATATATATATATATATATATATATATATATATATATATATACACACACACAAACATGGCCAAAACATTTGATTTGCTGTTTCTGGTATTACTTCAGTCCTTGCCCTGATGCAGCCATTTCTGATTTGGTCTCTTGTAGTTAGTATTCTCCTTAAACATTTCTTCTGTCGTGATATTTTTTCTTTTATGTTTTGGCTGTTACCGTCCATGTCTGACACTGATAAGCACTGAGCTGGGAGGAAGATCGTATTGTACAGTCCTCCTGTTTTGTTTCAGTTGTGATGTATTTGTTTTTCCTTAGCTGAGGTCATTAGGTCATTCATTCATTCATTTGCATGTCCCTTGTGGAACTTTGCCTCCCAAACAGCACTCCTGTAGGCCTCTCGGTTGTGAGCAAGATGCCCTGCTGCTGATGCATCCATTTGCAGATCGTCAACGATGTCTTGTAGTCATCTTCGTTTTGTTCTTCCTCTCTTTCTTTTTCCCATTATGTACCCTTCCAATACGGTCTTCTCTAGATTATCATGACGTTTAATATGTCCAAAATATTTAAGTTTTCTCTCTTTAATCTTCTTTACTAGCCAGCCTTCTTCAATATTAAGCTCTTGTAGTATAGATATATTTGTTCTTTTTTGTGTCCATGATATTTGGAGAACTCTTCTGTAGCATTTACATTCAAAGGCATTTATGTGTTTCTCAGCTGTTTTGTTAAGTGTCCAGGTCTCACAGGCATATATTGCGATGGGAAAGATGCATGTCCTTAAAAATCTTAAGTCATTAGGTCAGCTGTCCGAATTTCAGAAAAAAAAAATCCATCCAATTTGTGTTGTAACGATTTACGCAAGATAAAGCAGAATAACTTACCTTTATATAAATGTTGACTTCTAAAACTGTTATATTAAAGATCCCATGTTTCATTAAACGTGCTTAAACGCTCAATAAATTCTGTTATATTCAGTAAATTCATCAGTCAATTTGCTGGTTTTCACGGTTTATTCCCCCTTGTATTTACTAACACAGAATATTGAAGTCGAATTGCTTTCTAACGAAGTCTAAAATTATTATTTGATGTTTTTCTTTTCACAGTGTCAGGTTACTTTTAGAAACCACAAAGTTTCCTGTCTCCAAAATCTAACCAGCTTTCTCATATCCTTGTTGTTCGTTCTTTTTAACGCTTCATAAAGTATAACGTTTTCAAATACAAGTGTTCTTTGATATTTTTGTGCGCCAAAATGTTATAATAGGCAATTAAATATGCTTATTCAGGCATTAATTATTTCTTTGAAACGTATTAATGTCCCATTTAAATCTGTCTCGAAATCACTACCATGACAGAAAAAGTCATAGTGGAAGGGTCATAACCAAGAAAAGTACGAATACTTGCAGTACTTCCCCCCCCCCCCCCTTTGAGTGTCTACTTACAACTAACACGAACTTATGAATAAAAAACTCGTGAGAAACAATGAGGACGTTTCTAGTTCTCAGTGCTAAAGTAATTTAGTATACTAGAGAAAATTTAGTCGTGCAAGAGAAATTGTAGTAAAACTAGAGTAAGGTTAGAGCCGGTAGTGAAACAAGAACAAGGTTAGAGTCGGTAGTGGAACAAGAACAAGGTTAGAGCCGGTAGTGAAACAAGAACAAGGTTAGAGCCGGTAGTGAAACAAGAACAAGGTTAGAGCCGGTAGTGAAACAAGAACAAGGTTAGAGCCGGTAGTGAAACAAGAACAAGGTTAGAGCCGGTAGTGAAACAAGAACAAGGTTAGAGCCGGTAGTGAAACAAGAACAAGGTTAGAGCCGGTAGTGAAACAAGAACAAGGTTAGAGCCGGTAGTGAAACAAGAACAAGGTTAGAGCCGGCAGTGAAACAAGAACAAGGTTAGAGTCGGTACTGGAATTTATGCGACTGAGAAAAAAACATGTAAAAGTAATATGGACGGGATTTTAGAGATTAGGAGAGATTATAAAACTGATTTTTTAGATAGGGCGATAGACATAACCCGATAGGAGATAGAGAGAAGAAGAGCTGGATAGGTCACCATGATAGACAGAGCATGATTTAGGGCCAGAGGTTAGAGCCAGTTGTTCAGAGTAGGATTACGATCAAAGTCATGTAGTTTGAAGTGTTTTCGTTGCTTAGCTTTCGGGCTATGAGTTTGTTATCAACATGTAGAGAGTTTCAGGTTTTGTCCTCATCAGGACAAGCAAGTTCAGTTATTTCTAGTAGGACGTATAAAATAGTTGTATAGTTGGTGTGTTCTCCTGTCGTGATGTTTTAGGAAGTTCTGTGTACACGTTGAACGTTGAACTCAAATTGTTTCTCGAATTTATAAGAATGTAAACTCTGGCTTTGTTTCATTATCATGGCGAAGATGTTCTCGCCGGGAAGTTTTGTGACTGTTATTGTTATTTTCTCTATTTGGCATTAGTTTTCATCCTCATGAACTTCACCTTCATTCTGCTCATCATTAAAATGGTGTCTGTATTATATATATATAATTTACACATGGGAGTTAGTTGAATTACTCTTCTTTCGACATGCGTTGTGTTGATGTCGGAAGATTGCTAGTCTTATAGTACAGTTGTATCTCGATATTGTTCCCGTGAGGCTGAGTGCCTACTTCTTAGCGTTTAGTAAAGGAAAGAGGTTGTCTATTTAGAGAACACATTCTGATCTTATAGCGTCAACAAGAAGCAGTAATTTCTACAAAGAATATTGTAAATCTCCACAAGAAGGATTGTCATCAGAAGTTACTAAATAGTATTTGCCTTTCTGCTTTAAATTGGTAGACATTATACTCTGCTAAAGTGGTGCAGTGAGTAGGCACTATACTATTTCACTACCTCCCTACACCTTCATATAATAGGAACTAGGAATCTGAAAAAGAGACAAAGGTATATTCGCATGAAATATTTGCAAAACAAAACATTGAATATTTACCACACTATGCATTGAATATTTGTAACACAAGACATTTAATATTTACCACACTAAGCATTGAGTATTTGCGACACAAAGCACTGAATATTTGAAACACAAAGCATTGAATATATACCACACAAAGCATTGAATATTTGCAACAGAAAACATTGAATATTTGCCACAAGAAACATTGAATATTTGTCACATAGATCAATGAGTTCATATAAAAAGTCAAAGATGTTCATTATTTCTGTATATGTATGGGATATCACTGAATATAAAGTGTGATCGCTTCACAGAAGAAAAGGGAATCGGTGTACAGGAAATGTTAACTGGAACTTTCTTTCCAGCTACTCAACAACCACCAAACTCTACTTCCTTTTCCAACTACTCAACAACCACCAACCTCTACTTCCTTTTCCAGCTACACAACAACCACCAACCTCTACTTCCTTTTCCAACTACTCAACAACCACCAACCTCTACTTCCTTTTCCAACTACTCAACAACCACCAACCTCTACTTCCTTTTCCAACTACTCAACAACCACCAACCTCTACTTCCTTTTCCAACTACTCAACAACCACCAACCTCTACTTCCTTTTCCAGCTACTCAACAACCACCAACCTCTACTTCCTTTTCCAACTACTCAACAACCACCAACCTCTTCCTTTTCAAATTACACAACAACCACCAACCTCTACTTCCTTTTCCAACTACTCAACAACCACCAACCTCTACTTCCTTTTCAAATTACACAACAACCACCAACCTCTACTTCCTTTTCCAACTACACAACAACCACCAACCTCTACTCCCTTTTCCAGCTACACAACAACCACCAACCTCTACTTCCTTTTCCAACTACACAACAACCATCAACCTCTACTTCCTTTTCCAACCACACAACAACCACCAACCTCTACTTCCTCTTCCAACTACACAACAACCACCAACCTCTACTTCCTTTTACAGCTACTCAACAACCACCAACCTCCACTTCCTTTTCCAACTACATAACAACCACCAACCTCTACTCCCTTTTCCAGCTACACAACAACTATCAACCTCTACTTCCTTTTCCAACTACACAACAACCACCAACCTCTACTCTCTTTTCCAACTACACAACAACCACCAACCTCTGCTCCATTGTCTAGCTACTCAACAACAACCAACCTCTACTCCCTTGTCCAGCTACACAACAACCACCAACCTCTGCTCCCTTTTCCAACCACACAACAACCATTAACCTCTGCTCATTTGTCCAGCTACTCAACCACCACCAACCTCTGCTTCCTTGTCCAGCTACACAACAACCACCAACCTCTGCTCCCTTGTCCAGCTACACAACAACCACCAACCTCTTCTCCCTTGTCCAGCTACTCAACAACCACCAACCTCTTCTCCCTTGTCCAGCTACTCAACAACCACCAACCTCTAATTCCTTTTCCAACTACACAACAACCACCAACCTCTGCTCCTTTGTCCAGCTATTCAACAACCACCAACTCATACTCCTTTGTCCAGCTACTCAACAACCACCAACCTCTTCTCCATTTTCCAGCTACTCAACAACCACTAACCTCTGCTCCCTTGTCCAGCTACTCAACAACCACTAACCTCTGCTCCCTTGTCCAGCTACTCAATAATTCTTTCCACCCCAGCCTCTTTTTCTTAAATCTGTTTCCATTTTGTAAAAATATTTTTCGTGCAAAGCTTCTGAAGAATCTTGTTCTTTTCTTCTTCTTCGTCGTTCGCTCAGAGATCGCCACCAGTCTCTTGCACAAATATTCGTCTCAGATTTTCAGCATCACTGTAGAGCTCTTGTAGAAGGATGGTTTTGGCCAGGTATTTTTGCCTGACTGAACTGTGTAGCTGGTAACTCTGCAGGATGTGATGTGTTTTTCTTTGCCGTAAGCACATAGGTCTGCCAGTTTTCATCTTCTGGTATAGATGGTTTCTTAGTCTTCAATGTCCTGTTCTCAAAGGAAGATTATCACTTGGTCATTTCTTGAGAGTTTGTAGTTTTCGCAGTCACTTTTCGCTGTGTGGTGTTGTTTTGTCCAGTTGTCTTTATCTATGGCGTTTAGTCTGTTTTTTGTTTGTTTATATGATGTGCTTCTTTCAGTGTGTTGCATACTTCCTCCCTCTTTTGCCAGTCTGTCTGCCTCTTCATTTCCTTGGATGTTCCTTGCATGACTGCTTTATTGAATATAGTGCCTGCTAGCGATAGTGCTTCTGTCAGTTTGTCCAGGTCTTTAATCTTTTGTTGTTTCAGTGCTTGTATTACAGACTGTGAATCTGTGAATAAAGACTATTTGTTCTCAGCGTGGTTTCTGTGTTCTGTTAGTTTCATTGCTGAAGTTTTGATTGCTTCTGCCTCTGTTATGTAGTTATTGGAGTAGACATCTGTCGGTATGAAGGATCTTGTCTGCTAAATTATGAAAAGATTGAGAAAACGACAAGGATGTTGTAGTGGAGTGTTTTAGTATGTTGTAGTGGAGTGTTTTAGTATGTTGTAGTGGAGTGTTTTAATATTTTGTAGTGGAGTGTTTTAGTATGTTGTAGTGGAGTGTTTTAGTATGTTGTAGTGGAGTGTTTTAATATGTTGTAGTGGAGTGTTTTAGTATGTTGTAGTGGAGTGTTTTAGTATGTTGTAGTGGAGTGTTTTAGTATGTTGTAGTAGAGTTTTTTAGTATGTTGTAGAAGAGTGTTTTAGTATGTTGTAGTGGAGTGTTTTAGCATGTTGTAGTGGAATGTTCTAGTATGTTGTAGTGGAATGTTTTAGTGTGTTTTAATGGAGTGTTTTAGTATGTTGTAGTGGAATGTTCTAGTATGTTGTAGTGGAGTGTTCGAGTATGTTGTGGTGGGGTGTTCGAGTTTGTTGTATTGGAGTCTTCTGGTATGTTGCAGTGAAGTGTTCTAGTATGTTGCAGTGGAGTTGTGTAGTATTTGGTAGTGGAGTTGTGTAGTATATTGTAGTGGAGTTGTGTAGTATATTGTTGTGTAGTGTTTTAGTATGTTGTAGTGGAGTGTTTTAGTATGTTGTAGTGGAGTGTTCTGGTATATTGTAGTGGAGTGTTCTGGTATATTGTAGTGCAGTGTTCTAGTATGTTATTGTGGATTGTTCTAGTATGTTGTAGTGGAGTGTTCTGGTATGTTGTAGTGGAGTGTTCTAGTATGTTGTAGTGGAGTGTTCTAGTATGTTGTAGTGGAGTGTTCTAGTATGTTGTAGTGGGGTGACAACAACCACCAACCTCTACTCCCTTTTCCAGCTACTCAACAACTACCAACCTCTTATCCCTTTTCCAGCTACACAACAACCACCAACCTCTGCTCCATTGTCCAGCTACTCAACAACCACCAACTTCTACTCCCTTGACCAGCTACACAACAACCACCAACCTCTGCTCCATTGTTCAGCTACTCAACAACTTCCAACCTCTTCTCCCTTTTCCAGCTACACAGCAACCACCAACCTCTGCTCCATTGTCCAGCTACTCAACAACCACCAACCTCTACTCCCTTGTCCAACTATATAACAACCACCAACCTCTACTCCCTTGTCCAGCTACACAATAATTTTTTCCATCCCAGCCTCCTTTTCTTAAATCTGTTTCCATGTCTTTTTCAAATATTTTTCGTGCAAAAAGCTTCTGAAGAATCTTGTCCTTTTCTTCTTCTTCGTCGTTCGCTCAGAGATCGCCACCAGTCTCTCGCACAAATATTCGTCTCAGATTTTCAGCTCTTGTACAAGGCTGGTGCTGGCCAGTTCTTTTTTGCCTGACCGAATTGTGTAGCTGGTAACTCTGCAGGATGTGATGTATTTTTCTTTGCCGCAGGCACGTAGGTCTGCCAGTTTTCATCTTCTGGTGTAGATGGTGTCTCAGCCTTCAATGTCCTGTTCTCAGTAGGAAGATTATCACTTGGTCATTTCTTGAGAGTTTGTAGTTTTCATCATCGCTTTTTGCTGTGGGGTGTTGTTTTGTCCAGTTGTCTTTATATATGGCGTTTAGTCTGGTTCTTGTTTGTTTTATGCTGTGCTTCTTTCAGTGTGTTGCATACTTCCTCCTTCTTTTGCCAGTCTGTCTGCCTCTTCATTTCCTTGGATGTTCCTTGCATGACAGCTTTATTGAATATAGTGCCTGCTAGTGCTAGGGCTTCTGTCAGTTTGTCCAGGTCTTTAATCTTTTGTTGTTTCTGTGCTTGTATTACAGACTATGACTTTGTGACAAAGACTATTTGTTCTCAGAGTGGTTTCTGTGTTCTGTTAGTTTCATTGCTTAAGTTTTTATTGCTTCTGCCTCTGCCATGTAGTTATTGGAGTAGGCACCTGTCGGTATGAAGGATCTTGTCTGCTAAATTATGAAAAGATTGAGAAAACGACAAGGATATTATGTTGTAGTGGAGTGTTTTAGTATGTTGTAGTGGAGTGTTTTAGTATGTTGTAGTGGAGTGTTCTAGTATGTTGTAGTGGAGTGTTCTGGTATGTTGTAGTGGAGTGTTCTAGTATATTGTAGTGGAGTGTTCTGGTATGTTGTAGTGGAGTGTTCTAGTATGTTGTAGTGGAGTGTTCTGGTATGTTGTAGTGGAATGTTTTAGTATGTTGTAGTGGAGTGTTCTAGAATGTTGTAGTGGAGTGTTCTAGTGTGTTTTAGTGTAGTATTTTACCAGATCAGTAAAAGAAAATCAAAGCCATAGTTCATATTCTAGCCTCGTATTCCTCATTTTACTATTTCTTTTGAATTTTGTGCTACTTTTTACGTTAATGTTGTACTTTTATAGAAATAGTTGAAATAATATTCTGCACATGCAAGAGTTACTTGCTAATGATTTTTGTATAAGAATTATTATTTAAATTTATTTCACTGTTTTTCCATACAAATATATATAAAGATCTGTATGGACACTTTAGTTTGTTTATAAATCTTCATTGCGTTCATTTATAGTGCACTTGTTTTCTAATTAAATTTAAAGATAACACCAAAGATTATTTTAAAAGTTAAAAAAAAGGAATTTTTAAAAATAAAAAAAGAGAAAAAAAAACTGTTTATATTTGTAAACAACAGAGATGTGCCAGTCATTATTGTTTCTTAATGATATTCTGATACCTGCAGTTCCCGACACTGAAGTGTAACTTACGGTTAACATTACAGCAACTGTAAGAAAACTTGCAGCAAAGAAATAGTAAAGAAAAGATGGTTTCGGATCTGCTCTTGTTGTCGCTGATCTCCAGTATCTGTGCACTCACTGTTGTTGCAGGTAATAAGACGATTGTTATTATTTTACTCCCCTTGCGGAAGCCCCATGTGCCCTGGGCACTTAAGGTTCAGAGAGAGAGAGAGAGAGAGAGAGAGATTATATATGTATATATATATATATATATAACAAATGTTACTGTAAGCATTACAGGGTGTAATATAGCTACAAACATATACATATGTATATAGCCACACACACACATTGTTGTTACACTATATAATAACGCAGTAATGAAAGTGGAATAATCCATGATAATTAACTTGTGTGAATTTGTTAATAATTATGAGAATTTTGAGAAGAGCAGGAGAGACAATAAAATCTTAGTAAAAATTTAAAAATTACAGAACAGATAATGTACTTTCACCGGGAATGAATGAGAAGAAATGGCACTGGAAATATTGTAACAGGAAAAATCGAGTCTTCAAGGGGAAGGCCGGGAGAATTGTTAGTGGATAGTCTGACAAGAAGGTGTGAGATCAACTGAACTGATGGCCTGCGAGAAGGATCGGGTATTGTGGAGAAACATAATAGACAACGCTAGTTGGAGCGGCACCTGATGATGATGATAATGATACTTGTTTCTTTGAGAAATTAAAAACATCACTAGTTTGCTGCTTTTGAGTTAGCGGAACAATTAAGTGCAGGAAAGATAAACTCAGATAAATATACAATAATATATTCAGGAAGTGAGAAACATGAACGAGGAGTAGGAATTATATTTGATGAACAAACGGCAAGGACAATTGTAGGATATTTGAACATCTCGGACCGAGTCCTGCTAGCCCAACTGAAAGGACAACCAATAAACATAAATATTATACAAGTGTACGCTCCAACATCTGAAAGTTCTGAAGAAGATGTACAGATATTTTATAATAACATAGAGACAGCACTAAAACACACAAAGTCACATGAAGTTACCATAGTCATGGGAGATTTTAATGCCAAAGTTGGTAAAGGAAGAACTTCGGACATCGTTGGTGACTATGGACTGGGGGAGAGGAATGACAGAGGTTATAAATTAATTGAATGGGCAAGAATACATAGCATGGTTGTAGGAAACACCTGGTTTAAACAACATCCTCGAAGACTGGCAACGTGGTGCAGCCCAGACAAAAAGACATTTAACCAGATAGACTACATATTAATCAACAAACGATTCCGCAATGCATTACTGACAAAAACCATGCCAGGAGCTGACTGCAATAGTGACCATGATCCACTCTGTGGAAAAGTTAGAATAAAGCTAAAGAAAGCAGGCAGAAAAGTGATAAACATCACACTGAATACAGAACTTCTTAAAAATGACCAAAAACTGCGAGAACAATACAAAGTTATTATAACAAATAGATACAATGCAATAGCAAAGATAAATAGTATAGATGAACAATGGGAAATGTTAAGAGATTCTATCCACCAAACTGTTAAGGAGATAATACCACCGAAAAAAGAAGCCCCTAAAAATAAATGGATGACAGACGACATCTTAGGACTGATGGACAAGAGGAGGAGGAGTAAAAATAACGAGGAAAAATATAACAAGATAAATAAAGAAATAACACGCAAATGCAGAGAAGCAAAAGAAGTGTGGTTAAATGAACAGTGCAGACAGATAGAGGACGCTCATAATAAAGACAGCAAAAACATGCACAAACGAATTAATGAACTCACAGGCAGGAAAACAAAATATACCACAGGATACCTGAAATCGAAAGAAGGTAAAATGTTAATGGGAAAAGAAGACATTGTGGACAGGTGGACAGAGTATATCGGTGAGCTATATGGAGGAGAAAGACCAGAATTAACACCAGATACTGAAAACTGTGATGGACCGCCAATACTTGAAGATGAAATCATAGATGCCATCAAACACATGAAGAAAGGAAAAGCGACTGGGCCTGATAGAATAAATAGAAGAAATAGAGGCACTAGAGGAGACAGGAATAAAAATAATAACCAAGTTACTGAATGATATTTACAACAGTGGTTATATTCCCAGTGACCTGATTAAATCCACGTTGATAGCACTACCAAAGAAACCACGTGCAAAGGAATGTGACGACCACCGGACTATCAGCCTCTCATGTCACATAACGAAGCTACTTCTGAGAATAATTATGAGAAGAACAAGGAAAAAGATAAAAATGGAAATAGCAGATGAACAGTTTGGATTTGTTGAAGGAAAGGGAACACACAATGCCATTTATGCTTTATGAACACTAACAGAAAGAACTTTAGAAGTACAGAAAGATCTCTACTTATGCTTCATTGATTACACCAAGGCATTTGACAAGGTGAAACATAGTGAAATTATTAAAATGCTTGAAGACATCAATATAGACGGCAAAGACTTGAGGATTGTAAAACATCTATACTGGCAGCAAGAAGCAGCAGTTCGAGTTGAAAATAGAATTGGAAAATATCAACCTATAAAACAAGGGGTGCGACAAGGATGTATACTATCTCCAGATCTGTTTTCTCTGTACAGCGAGAATATTCTAAGAACAATCATCACAGAACCAGGCATAAAAATTGGAGGATACAACATTAACAACCTTCAGTATGCTGACGACACAGTACTGATAGCGGAGAACCAACAAGACCTGCAAAATCTCTTGGATAAAGTCGCCAAAGAAAGTGAACAGAAAGGCCTTACTTTGAACATCAAAAAGACAGAGACTATGGTTATATCTAAGAAACAGAATCCACCAGCATGCAGTATTAAGTTAAACGGAACTATTCTAAAGCAAGTGCAGAAATTCAAATACCTTGGA
This sequence comes from Achatina immaculata, assembly GCA_009760885.1. NCBI lineage: Eukaryota > Metazoa > Mollusca > Gastropoda > Stylommatophora > Achatinidae > Lissachatina > Lissachatina immaculata. The sequence goes on along the minus strand of CM019701.1, from coordinate 18,748,603 downwards.
GCAGTAATAACTTCAGATGGGAAATGCAAAACAGAAATTAGGAACAGAATAGGCCAAGCAAAGACTGCATTTCAGAGAATGAGAAACATATTAGCTAACACATCTTTATCAATGAATGTTAGAAAACGAGTCCTAAAATGCTATATTGAACCTATCTTGTTATATGGAAGTGAATCATGGACAATTGGCAAGTCTGCACAAAAATCATTGGAAGCAGCAGAAATGTGGTTTATTAGAAGAATGTTGCGAATCCCCTGGACAGCAAAAATAACTAATGAAGAATGTATGAGAAGAGCTGGAGAGACAAAAAAACCTTTTCAGAAAGATAAGAGAGAGACAATGTATTTTCATAGGACATGCAATGAGAAGAGGGGGCATTGAAAATATTATAACAACAGGAAAAATAGAAGGAAGAAGATCAAGAGGAAGACCAAGAGAAATGATACTGGACAGTCTGACGGGTTGGTGTGAGAGGAGATCACCAACTGAACTGATGGCCTGCATGAAGGATCGGGTGCTCTGGAGAAGCATAATAGCCAACTCCAGTCGGCACGGCACCTGATGATGATGATGATGATGATGGAACAATTTTTACATTTTTCAGTTACATTTTAGAATGATACAGGCTGGTATTCATTTTTTTTATCTAAGTTATCTCTCACGCCAAGCTCAACAATCATTTAGTTCACGTTTTCATAACTGGTAAACAAAGACAAGAGTTTGAGTCTTGGAGTATGCTGGGGAACAACGGTTAGCTAGTTACGTTTGCAAGTGTTTGTCTAGATAAAGTATAATGGAGTAGAAACATACTGACGTGCGTGACAAAACCAGAATTGAAATTAAAGACTAAAAGTAAGAGAGAGGGTGGGGGAGGGATGGGGATCTGTACAGATAATTGACAGTGTGTAAGATCTTACAGCGAGCACTAACTTTCAAACTAATCATGAAACCTGTCTGTGCTACTGTACGGAGATTTCCTAGTGTTGATTATAGTAATGTTTTTTATAATAGTTGATGATGATAGCAGGATGACCTAGTTTCTATATTTCCCTGGACTTGCACATGAAGGCTCTTCGATGCCCGCCCAGAAAGCGACAATTCTTGGCTTCCACCACCTTGCACAAACTTACCCTGCTCCTGGTAGAAACAGCTTCCAGATAAGAAATTTTGAGACGGAAAAGCACCCATGGTCACAGTGCAGATTTCTTTTCTCTTTCTCTCTCTCTCTCTCTGAACCTTAAGTGCCCAGGGCACATGGGGCTTCCGCAAGGGTTTTCCACAAATGCCTGTCCTTCGCCTTTTTTTCTGCTCTTGCCCAGGTGAGCCCTCTATTGCTCAACATCCTTTCTGTTGTTCTTCTCCATGTCTCTTTTGGTCTACCCTTACTTCTGCTCCCCTGTGGTGTCCATCTTAGTGCTATTTTTGGTAGTGAGTTGTCAGTCATTCGGAGCACATGTCCCAACCATCGCCAGCGTCTTTCCTCAATAATTGTTGTCAGTGGTTTCATCTGCATTTCTGCCAATAAGATGTTATTTCTTATGGTGTTTGGCCAAAATATTTTTTTTAATTCTACGTAAACATTTAGTCTGGAAAGAATTCAACTTGTTTTCTATTGTTTTGGTGATTTTCCAGCATTCACTTCCATAGAGTAGTACACTTAGAACATTACTCTTAAATATCCTGATTTTCATATTTATGCTTAGTTTATTTGATTTCCATATATTCTGTAGCATTGCAAAAGCCTGGTTTGCTCTAGTAAGTCTGCTGTTGATGTCCTCTGTGCTGTCTCCATTTTCTACTACTCTGCTGCCAAGGTATACAAATTCGTTGACCTCCTCCACTAACTTGTTATCTACTCTGAGTACATTTCTGTTGTTCACATTTTGCTTCATTAACTTTGTCTTTCCTACGTTGATCTTTAGTCCTATGTTGTTTGCATTCTGGGTTAACTTTTTTCTCTTTCTGAGTCTACATAATATTTCTTCTCGGCTATTTTAAAGCGACATTAATATTTATGATTTTCAGACTGTCCAACACAAGGATGGTTTGGGTCCAATTGCCAGTACATGTGCCACTGTAACAACAACAGGAACTGTAACGCCACAACTGGAGAATGTACATCAGGGGACACGTGTCAGACTGGATGGTTTGGTCCATCTTGTCAATATTGTAATTGCAAATAAAACAGTATTTTCACATATTTTCTCTCTCTTCTTCCTCCCTCTCTCCCATCTTCCCTCTGTAAAAATATGAATATTCATACGGCTTGTCTTATATGTTGACTTACATACACGAGGCAGATGGGAGAAAGGAAAAGTTAAAGTAGCAAACCCTTTCAATACCAGCAACTGTGAGCAAACGAACATAACGGTTATATCACTTCTCCACATAGTTCCTCCACATGTCCAAGCAATTCTTATATCTTTTCACTAGGTTCTTTATTCCTTAGCAGAAGAAACATTTTCCTTTGCTCTCGAATCCAGGTCTGCATCGCTTCCTTAACTTCATCACGAGAGATGATCCTGCTACCTGGTATCACGAGAGATGATCCTGCTACCTGGTATCACGAGAGATGATCCTGCTACCTGGTATCAGGAGAGATGATCATGCCACCTGGTATCAGGAGAGATGATCATGCCACCTGGTATCAGGAGAGATGATCATGCCACCTGGTATCAGGAGAGATGATCATGCCACCTGGTATCAGGAGAGAAGATCATGCTAGCTGCTATCAGGAGAGATGATCATGCCACCTGGTATCATGAGAGATGATCATGCTACCTGGTATCCTCTTTAAATGAAACGAAAGCACAGTAATCCCATATCGTCAGATCAGGGCTGTAGGAGAGATGAGGCAGATGTTCAAACCGCTGCAATGGCTCCATCGTTACCACCGCTGCACGGGGGTGCTTTGTCAGGGTGTGACAAGGCTGTTTTAGACAAGAATCCTTTTCTTTTGCTGTTAACTGCAGTTTACTTTTCTCTCTAAGAATACATAGCACTGGTTCGTGCAGGTCTGTGTTCTTGAAAATGCTCTAGATTAGCCCCTTTATGCCCCAAAGAAGGTTTAGCATGATTTTCTTGGCGGCAGACTGTTTGAATTTCCTGTTTACCGGAGAAGGCGGTGTTTCTTTCATGCTTTGTCTCTTACTTTCGGGTTCATAGTGATAGAGCCAGGTCTCATAGCCGGTGAGAGTTCATTCCAAAATACTCGGATCTTCTTTACATCTGAGGAATTCTGTTGTCTGTGCAGATCATAGGTTGTATGAGAGGTCATCTTGCCCAAACTTTACTATACTTCAGGTCATCATGCTCAGGTCCATGTGGGAATCTACAGCTGATGTCCAAATTAGGAGTAACAGCGGACAACTTAATCCAGTTTTATCCCCTGTCCATGTGGGCTTGTGTACATGATGTTGATGGTCGACTAGATGGTTGTCGGTTACACTTGTTCTTCTAGTGGTAATCTTTCTACACGTTCATTAAATTTTAGATGAGTCATGCTCTTTTCACTTCCGTACTGAGCCAACATTCTAATGTGAATTTCAGCAGGTTTCACTCCTTCTGTCCAAAGAGATCTCACAAAATGCACTGCTTAACAGGTGCAGTTCTGCAGCATTTCATCCGTGTTAAAATGGCTTCATCTAGACAAGGACAGATCGCTTAGTTGTGCGCTTCCGAGCTGTCAATCAGCTGGTACGAATGTGCTATTATGCGTCATCTTCTATCTGTTGTGGTTACAGTGTAATTGTCAAATTGTCTTCTCTTTTGTATTCTCCCTCATATATACTAGTTATGATCTACAGATCTGGAGAATATTATTATTATTTTTTTTTGTATGTTAAAATTTACTTTACGATGAATCTGTAAGTATATTCTCTATATCTGTAAGTATAAGTATATAAATGGGTTCGATCCCGGGACCGAAAAAAAGCAACAACTCACAAGACCTCTGGGAGTCATGACCCAGAGGGGCCCACCCCCTTTAGAGTGTCAGGAGTTTAAAGGGCCGAAACACTTGTCTGAGGGGGGGGGGGGTACTTCCTCTGATGATCTGAAGGAGTTGTGTTGTTGTTCCGCTCTCTACGGTAGAGAGTTTCCTGCATATATCTTTATTTCAACAACGGCATACAATATATTTATTTCAAACAATTTCTTCAGATAAATTTCGTGGGTATTTACTGTCTGATTTCTTCATGTGCTGTATTATGTATTTATAAATCTATTATTGTCTTACAGTCGACCTAGCTACCACTGGCAGAGCTGTAAAACTTCCTGAAAATGGAAATGCACCAGAACTAATAGATGGTAACGACAAAACATGTCTATCAAACTCTACAGAAGTCCAGTCTGTGAAGTTGATGTTGACCAGAGATTATCTGATTACATGGCTCAGGATGAGCGTGAATGATTCACGTGAGTGATCATACTCATTTATTACTTCAGTGCATAATGCAATTATAGTAAAGCGTGTTACTATGGAAACCACTGTTTAGTTGCATTGAAAATGATTTGGTGTTGTTTCCGCTTTATGGGAAGTGTGTACAAGTGTCTTATTTCAGTCGCTTGGGTAGAAAGGGAGATTCTAGTGCCAGTTTGACCTACATAACCCTTTAAATGGCAGACAAAGATATCCTACTGTCTGCAATACTACTCCAGCATTTGACTACCAGAAACAAAACGGGCGGATATTCGGACAACAAAGTCTGGGGACGTCTTTCCTCTAGGGGAAATTATAGCAAGACTTAGAAACTGCAAAATAGATGCCATGAACCTATAAGCGATTCATAACTGTGATGGCAATATATTTGCCACTGCACTGAAAAGGATTAAGGAAAAAAAAACGAATGAAACGTTTCATTCACCAAGTAAAAACAAGAATTATAGTACCAGATTACTCGCTTCAGTTAAAACAAGATACTAGGTCCAGTAATGTGGACGTTGACGAGTTTAATGTTTCTATAAATAACAGGGCACACAGGTTACATATGTTAAACTGGATAGGTTATTATTATATTTCACTACATTTACTGTCCGCAGTGTATATACGGCTAGGTCTCAATTAGCGCTCACTTCAGTGTGAACTTGATTTTGGCTACCTACAAAACTGAGGCTGTCTCTCGATTAATGCGAGTCAAAAACTGAATTAGTGTAAGGCTCCAGGGGAAAGGACAAAGTCGTGAAGTTTATGAACTGGGGCTTTACATGTCACACGTTCAGTCAGCGATAATCTTTCAACTATTAAAAGATGGGAATGTGATGCTCTGTTGCGTATCATATTTCCAGAATAAAGTTGTTGCTATTTTCTGTCTCAGAACTCGTTAAGTAACAGCGAATCTAATATAATATAACAAAAAGGAACTTAGCGGTCTTTAAAAAATGACGTTGGTATAGCTTAAGATGAAACTATTTATTTAAAACAAACTCATTACTGCTTGTTTGTGGAGAAAATGTTAAAATGTTGATTTTGTTAGAACAAGAATGATGATAATTAAATGAAAATTAACAACTTCATTCATTCATTTGCATGTTCCTTGCGGAACTTTGCATCCCAAACAGCACTCCTGTAGGCCTCTCGGTTGTGAGCAAGATGGCCTGCTGCTGCTGCGTCCATTTGCAGATCGTCAACGATGTCTTGCAGCCATCTTCGTTTTGGTCTTCCTCTTTTTCTTTTTCCCATTATGTATCCTTCCAACATGGTCTCTCTAAATTTTCAGAACGTTTAATGTGTCCAAAATATTTAAGTTTTCTCTCTTTAATCCTCTTTACTAGCCAGCCTTCTTCAATATTAAGCTCTTGTAGTATAGATATATTTGTTCTTTTTTGTGTCCACGATATTTGAAGAACTCTTCTGTAGCATTTACATTCAAAGCCATTTATGTGTTTCTCAGCTGTTTTGTTAAGTGTCCAGGTCTCACAGGCATATGTTCCGATGGGAAAGATGCATGCCCTTAACAATTTTATTTTTGTAGTTCTGTCTGCTCCTCTCCACAGATTCTTTATTTGTTTTACTTTCTGAAGAGCAATAGATGTCCTCCTTTTAATTTCCCTCATTGTATCTCCATTATTAGTTAGTAGTGATCCAAGATATTCAAAACTCTCCACTTCTTCCAATTTTTCCTCATTGATATATATTTCAGCTGCCTTATTTGTTTTGTCAGTTGTCATCAATTTAGTTTTCTTTGCATTAAGATAGAGGTTCTGCTCTTCGCTGTTCTTACGGACTGACATAATTAGTTTTTCCATTCCTTTTTGTGTTGTGGACAGTAACACTGTGTCATCAGCATATCTAATCTCTGGTATTTCATAACCTCCAATTGTTATGACATCGTAATATTCTTTGTCTACATCTTCTCTAACATTCCTCATTATATTTTCAGTATACAATTTAAATAAGTAAAGTGACAATATGCACCCCTGATGGATCCCTTGTTTTATGTCAAACCAAGTTGTTGTTTCACCATTTATTCTTACTGCTGCTTGTTGGTCTAGATACAACAGTGATGTTAATTGTATCAAATCTGTTGTAAATCCCATTTTTTCCATTATTTCCCAAAGTTTCTGGTGTTGTACACAATCAAATGCCTTTGAGTAGTCTATAAAGGATAAATATAGATTCACATTAAACTCTCTGCATTTCTCTATTATTAATCTTATATTGAATATATGATCACTTGATCCTCTTCCTTGCCTGAAACCAGCTTAGACCATATTGACTTCTACTTCTATTTTCTTACGAATTCTACCCATTATGATTTTTAACAGAATTTTACTGGCATGGCTAATCAGGGCAACAGTTCTGTAGTTTGTGCATAATTTCAGGTTACCCTTTTTTGGCAGTGGTATGAATATAGTTCTTTTCCATTCTTTTGGCCATATACCTGAATGCCATATCTTTTTGCACAGTGTGCAAAGACCTTTCCTCCTGCTTTAATAAATCCAGCTGTTATCTCATCACATCCTTGTGATTTACCATTTTTCAGATTCTTTATTGTCCATAAAACTTCTTCTATTGTCGGTTCGGGTTCTTTCTCCTCCAATAATAATTCACACTGTTGATTTCTGTTTCCACAGTCGGTTGTGTCATACATTCCTTTGCAATATTCCTTCCATCTTTCTAGAATTTCCTCTGTCTCTGTCAAGGTATTCCCCATCTCATCACAAATTACATTTAGCTTAGGTGTGACATTTCTCGTAAATGTCTTCATTTCTTTAAACATTTCACTATCTCTTCCACCCCCCTGGGAACAACTGTGTTAAGAGCACACTTATCTTAACACAATGTTTGTGAGACAGGGAACATAGATCTGTTTGCTTAAAAACTCTGACCTACTTCTGTAGCCTAGAAACTTGTAGCAATCAACACTAATTGTAATTGTTATTTTTGTAAAATGTAATGTCAGGTTGGTGGACGGATTGGGACATGGAGATCTCTGGCGGGGATGAGGGAAGTCTGGTGTGAAACCAATGAATCCAGGACGTGAGAAGCCTATAGATCTTTACAACAATGGCTATCAGAATGATGTAAACAAAACAGAGCCAGTAGACTATGGGTGGCGGGGAATGGATATCGTTGAAGCACTCATCAGATTCCTCATCTCAAAGTCAGAGTGTCTTTGTGGAACTGTCTCAAAACCATCTGACATGGAGAAGGGACTTACATACAGCCACCAGAGGCTGGAAAACAAAATTTTGGCCAGGCCAGCCACACTGTCTTCATGGCAGTCTGAGCAAGACCACAGTCTGCCCTAGCAAGGAAAGGTGCTGAAGTCGGAGGTACCCAGCCAAAAGGGGCATCGCAAAAATCAGGGTAACACGCATTATCACTAATGAAATGTCTCTATCTGCAGTATTCAAACATGGTGCTCGCCCTGTGAAGACTAACCAGGCAGGTGCAGTGCTGGGCCCCCTGTCTCGAAAGGGTCCACCCAATGCTACTGGATGTCCTCTCAGTTCGTCTTGTGGAGCCAGGAGACATGAGAGTAGAGCTACTGGTAAAAAAATACAACGGAAGAAAACAGCCAAAAAGCAAGAACTTAAAATAATGCAGTGGAATGCTGAGGGTGTCAGCAGTGTTAGAGATGGCTATAGCAAAAAGGTGGATCTAGAGAACATACTTTTTGCAGAGCAGGTAAGTATATGCTGCATACAGGAGACATACCTTACCAAAGATGCCGCCTTTAAAATCAGAGGCTACCAGTGTTTTAGATCAGACCGACAGGACAGAAGAAAAGGAGGAGTACTCACACTTGTTAAGAATAACATCAGCGCATGTCAGGTGAGAGTGTTCATGGAAGGAGCCGAATATCAGATGATCCATCTAAAAAGTAGTAATACAGATTTCCACCTCCTTAACTATTACTGTCCTAATGACCGCCCACTTGCTTTAGAAACAATCCCACACAAAGAGAGACTGATGGTCTGTGGCGATTTTAACAGCCATTCCCAGAGCTGATGCTATGACCACATGGACAAGAGAGGAGAGGAAGTTGAGAGCTGGCAGGATGATAATGGACTTCTCCTGATCAACCAGCCAATGGATCCCCCAACATTTTACTCAAGGGCTTGGCGTACAACCTCAACACCAGATCTGGCATTCCACTCTCCAGATCTGAAGTGGAACATTACACGTGAAGTTGGAAAACAACTTGGAGGTAGTGACCATCGACCAGTCTTCCTGACAATAGAAAATGAATTCCTTAACACCAGTAGCCCTCTCCCCAGATGGAACTATAAAAAAGCAAACTGGACAATGTACAGACATCGTACAGGTATCCTGGTGGGTCAGCTGTCAATAGAAGGTACAATAGAAGGTAAGGATATTAACAGCTTAGTGAAGGAATTCAATGCTTCTATCCTTCAGGCCGCTCGTGAAACCATTCCCAGAGGAGCTCGCAGGGACTATAAACCATGCTGGTCTAGTGAGCTGGGAAAACTCCATGATGACGTGGAAACAGCTCGAAAGCAAGCAGAAAATAGACCATGCCAAGAACACCACAATAATTACCAACATTCTAAGGCCAAATTTCAGAGAGCCAAGCTGCAAGCCACACGGGAGAGTTGGAGAGTTGGAGAGAGAAAACAGAGTCCCTAAACTTTGAAAAGGATGGAAGGAAACTGTGGAAACTAATCAAACAGTTAAATGATGAGAGTACTGGAAGAAGTACAAAGATTACACTAGATGGGAAAACTCTTACAGGTGAGCAGGTAGCAGATCACTTTGCTCGCATGTTTGCACAGGACTGCAACATTGATATCCATCCAGAGAAAGAGCGTGCAGTGCGCACTGACCCACAGAAAGAAGAGGAACAAATCAGAAAAATGGAGGTCATGGATGCACCAATCACATGCAGCGAGTTAGACCTAGCAGTCAGTAAACTGAAACCAAGGAAATCACCAGGACCAGATGGAGTGTCCAATGAAATGATCAAGAACCTGGGAATGGCAGCAATGGGAAAGCTGTTGGATATTTTCAATATGTGCTGGAGCACAGGTAAGTTACCTCAAATCTGGAAGGAAGCAAGCATGGTACCACTGCTAAAGCCAGGGAAAAACAGTGATACTGCCTCCAGCTACAGGCCAATCAGTCTCACTAGCTGCCTATGCAAAACGATGGAACGCATCATTGACCTGAGGCTAAAATGGTACCTAGAAAGTGAAACCTTCTCGTTCCACAACAAGCAGGATTTAGGCAGTACTACAGTACGGAAGATCAAGTGACCTATCTCTCTCAAGAGATTGAGGATGCATTCCAAGAGAAAAACCTTGTACTAGCAGCGTGGATAGACCTAAAGAAAGCCTTTGATAAAGTATGGAAAAAAGGTCTGCTGTGGAAACTAAGAAACTGCAATGTGAATGGAAGACTATACAACTGGATAAAGTCCTATTTACACAATAGAAGAGCTAGAGTAGTAATGGATGGACACAAAAGCCAGAAAGTACTTCTGCGACACGATGTACCACAAGGAGGAGTCCTTTCACTTACACTATTCCTTGTATTCATTAATGACCTGGTCAAGGAACTTCCCTATGGATTCAAAGCGGCACTTTATGCAGATGATCTGGTCATGTGGTGTACAGATGAATATGTGACAGTTGCTACACAGAGACTCCAAAGAGCAGCAGACATCTTGACATCATGGACAAACAAATGGTGTATAAGTATCAACACAGAGAAATCAAGTACCACTCTGTTCACCCTCTCATCTAAACAGAAAGCAGGTAAGATCTTTGTTAATGAAATATCCTTAAGGATGGACAACCAACCCACCTACTTAGGAGTGACTCTTGACTCAAAACTGACTTGGAAGCAACACATCAACAGTGCAGAAGCAAAAGCCAGAAGAAAACTAGCCATATTAAGTAAATTAAGTGGAACCACATGGGGAGCTAGTGAAAGAATCCTCAAGAATGTATATCAGCAAAGTATTCTACCACATTTAGAATATGGCTCAACATCTTGGTGCACAGCATCAAGCACTACGCTGCATAATCTAGACAAGGTTCAAAATCAGTCACTACGGATTATCACAGGTGCCATGAGGTCCACACCAATAATAGAAATGCAGAAAATAGTTGGTGCTCAAGCGCTAAAGGAACGTAGAGACACAAAGGTCATGACCATGGGAGAGAAATTCCTTATCTCTGTAAGCCATCCCCTGAAGGAGAGATTCAATAACGTGGCATTAAGACAGCTTAAAAGAAGCAGCTTCATTCATCAGGCCAAGCGTATGCGTAAGCTGATACCTGACCTTCCAACTGTAGTCGCTCCATTATCATCTGTACCAGAGCATACACCATGGAAAGAAGCAGATTATACACAAATAACTATTCAGACTGAAGTGAAAGGTGTGCAGAATGGCGAGATGCAAAGCAGCCTTGTAAGATCAACAGCCACACTTAGTATTCTAGATGACAAATATCCATGTGACACCTGGATACATTTATATACAGACGGATCTGCATACAATGCCATAAAGAACGGAGGGGCAGGAGCACATATTGAATATCCAAACAACACCACTGACAAGATTTCCATACCCACTGGAAAATACTGCAACAACTTTGATGCAGAAGTTAGGGCAATTGTTGTTGCAGTTGAAAAACTATCAGACTCTAGAATTTGAAATATGTCCTGTAGTAATTCCACAGATGCAGGATCAGTACTGGTAGCTCTTCAGTGCAACAAACTACCAGACCTTAAGGATGCCTTGTCAAAAATTGGCTTACAACATGGAGTCACTTTGCAATGGATTCCCTCCCACTGTGGGATACCAGGCAATGAGAAAGCTGACCATCTGGCCAAAGAGGGCACTGAAATGGAACAACCAGACATACCAATCACCTATAATCAGAAGAAAAGCATGATAAAAACTTACAGGAAGCCACAAACACCACCACATGATGACTATCACATGCTAAACAGAAAGGAACATGTCACTATCTTCCGTCTCCGAACAGGACACACCCGACTCCGAAGTCATATGTATACAAAGTTTAAGGTTGGTACTACTAATCTATGTACATGTGCCCAGGTGCCCCAAACTGTGGAACATATCCTCCAGAACTGCACCAACTATGAAACACTGAGAAATAATTACTGACCCAGTGAAACCACTAAAGAAGATAATCTCTACCGTTCCATACATGAATTACAAAAAACAGTGAAATTTATCCAAGAGACAGGACTGCAGGTGTAGACAGACAATGCGAACGAAGAAGAAGAAGAAGAAGACTATCTCTTCCACACTTCTGATGTTCTTCTATTCTTTCACAACAATCTTGTATGTATTGTTTTTTGTCTTTTCTTATGTTTCTTCGTACTTTAAAGTTTTATATTTCTCTTTGTTGTTGTTTGTCACTTTCCATTGCGTCTTCATTTCTGTACGTTGTTTTGTCAGTTCTAGTGTACCTGTTGTAATCCATTCATTCTTTTGTGTTTTCTTTACTGGAACCATATCTTTAGCTTTTTTTTATTAAGATATCTTTGGCCTGCGTAGCCAATTCATCTGGTGTCTTCTCCTCCTGTACAGCCATCAGGATTTCGAAACGGTTCTTCACTTCTCTACCATATTGTTCTGGTATTTTTGTAAGAGCAAAGCGGAGTGGACTTGATCCCATAACTGTCTTTCTTATCTTTATCTTTATTTCTGCTATTAATAACTCATGGTCAGTGTCACAATCAGCACCTGGTAACGTTTTTGCTGATGTTATACTTGACCTCCACCTTCTTTGCACTAAAATGTAATCTATTTGATTCCTGGTTTTACCATCAGGTGATGTCCATGTGTAAAGTCTTCTTGGATGTTGTTTAAAAAGTGTGCTAGCGATCATTAGCTCATTTTCCATGCAAAACGCCATTAGATTGTCATCTGCCTCGTTTCTACGTCCTATGCTAAATATACCTACAACATGTCCTTCATCTTCTGCTCTTTCTGTACCAAAATCAACAACTGCTTTAATAAAATAGGAATAATCCAAACACAAATACAGCGCTGGTCAGGGCTGCGTGTATGTTGATTACAGGGAGTAACGTTACAGCAAATGCAGCAGAAACTGAATTTTGGAGAATAAGAGAGAGGAAAATGAGGGGAGGGCCTTGAAGTCTTGTTATTTCTAAATCTTACTTGTACTAATATGTTGGTAGTGGGTTCAAGTCCCAGTAGAGGGCAAAGAGCCCACAAGATCCACCCACTCTTTATAAAAATGGGTACCAGAGAAATCTGGGAAGGTAAAAGCGGCCAGACGTGATACTAACCATATCACACTTCATGTGCTGATGGTCTTGGAAATACTTGCCTAACATTATATCTTGAATATGCCTTAATGGCAGTTTACGGGAGTTTTCATGACCTTATCTTACTAGTAGAAAGATATATGTTTATTTTGATCTACAGAAATAATGGATCAGATCCAGATACAGTTCACTACTAACTCTAGTAACCTGGTGGACTGTAGAAACGGCAAAGTCTTCAGAGTCAGTGACTATGTTATGGACGTTTACTGTGATATTAATACAACAGTCAAGGAGGTTATCATCACTGGAAGTGACGTCAAAGCGCTCTGTTCTGTTTACATCAGCGGAGGTAAGTCACTTCACAACACTACAACATTACAAACCTTTGCAGTGAGAGAATGTGAGGTAGAGTCAACATAAGAAATAATGAAAAAGGAAAGAAAAAAGTCAAAATTTTAATAAAAAGCACAAGATTTTATGGAAATCCTACCACGTTATGTTTTCATATATGGGGGTGAAGACGCCCGATAAGGTAATCAGGGACACATAGCTGACCAAGACCCTGTCCCACCTCTCCGTGGTACATCCAGTAATAGGCATAACTTTGCTAACAGGGCAAGGATAGTCATAGTCCCCATGGTGGTGGAGTCTGCTAAAGAAGCATTGGACACCCCCTGCTTTTTAGCTGTACTCCGGGACTGAAAAAGTAGCCGCTATAACCCGCTCCTACGCCGATACGATGTTGTGCCTCAACATCTCTACAGCATCGGCTGCAAAGAACAACAGCTCACAGTTGCATGGAGTTCGTACAGTACGAGTACAAGTTTTGATATATAAAATATATGGTAATCATAAAGTCCCTCCAACCACTTTCGTCGAAATTACCACCCCCTTTTTTTTATTAAGGAATAAATGTTTAATTCACTAGTTCCTGAAACTTCGAAGGCAAGGATAACGGATGCTTCAGCTACGAAGACTAAAGAGATGTTGAAGATCACATGGCAAGAACTCAAGTATCGTTTAGATGTTGTCCAAGCATATAGCAGATAACATGCTGAAGTGCATGAATAAAGTTTGAGAAAAAAACCCTTTCTAAATACAATTTGTAGAAAGTCACATGTCTATACCTAGCATAGTTTTATATAATAAATATCTGAAATCAGGAAACGATTTTATGCTCGCCATGTATAAAGTAACAACAAAGCTACTGTTCACCGAAATAATTTTTGTTCATTTTCAATATCCTTTTCATAGTCTCGAGTCACATACCATTGCCAGTTTAGGGTGGTACTCAGATAATGTCAAATAATGCTGCCTTAAATTATACCCTATATGGAATTAATGAGTCAATCAATCAAGTGCCGTGCCGAGTGGCGTAAGCGATCATTTCTCTCCACAATTCCCTGTATTTAGACTTGATTATGAGATCCGCCGGTGACTTTCTTCCTAGCCACACTGACAGCCCATCCAATAACTTCTCTCTCTGTCTTCCTCTGTCTCTTCTTCCCTCAATTTTTTTCTAATTCCTCTGTCTCTTCTTCCCTCAATTTTTCTAGTTCCTCTGTCTCTTCTTCCCTCAATTTTTCTAGTTCCTCTGTCTCTTCTTCCCTCAGTTTTTCTAGTTCCTCCGTCTCTTCTTACCTCAATTTTTCTAGTTCCTCTGTCTCTTCTTACCTCAATTTTTCTAGTTCCTCTGTCTCTTCTTACCTCAATTTTTCTAGTTCCTCTGTCTCTTCTTACCTCAATTTTTTTATAGTTCCTCTGTCTCTTCTTCCCTCAATTTTTCTAGTTCCTCTGTCTCTTCTTCCCTCAATTTTTCTAGTTCCTCTGTCTCTTCTTACCTCAATTTTCCAGTTCCCACACTGTGTTCCAATTTTCCTCTTCTCAGAAAATGTCCTACAAATCTCATTTGTCTGCCTCTGATCTTTGCTGTAATTTGCCTTTTAACTCCAGCCTCTTTTAAGACTTATTCGTTGCTTTTCTTAGCTGTCCATGGTACCTTCAACATCCTTCTTATGAACAATAATTCCATGGCCTCCATTTCTCGCTGTACTCTCTTATTCATGGACCATGCTTTACGTCCATAAAACAAAATTGGCTCGATGTAACATTTGAGTACTCGTAATCTGTTTCCATTGATCTGTTGCACAAGATGTTTCTCATTTTCTGGAATGCTGACTTGGCCTGAGCACGCCTGCTTCTTATTTCGTTGCCACATTTCCCATCAGCTGTTATAATTGTTCCTAGGTACTTGAATCTATCAGGTTCTTTCAGTTCTGTGCCATCAAAGATAATGCTACATTTTGGCGATATTCTTTTCTTTGAGATGACCATCATTTCAGTCTTCTTTTTATTCAGGTTGAGACCTTTAGTTTTACTTTCACGAACCACGATGTCCAGAAGTGGCTGTAGCTCTCCTTCACTTTTAGCAATCAGAACTGTGTCATCTGCATATCTTAAGTTGTTAAGATTGTACCCGCCAATTGATATTCCTGGCAAGCTCTCTATTTCTCATTATGTTTTCACTGTACAATGAGAAGAAATTAGGAGATAGAACACATTCTTGTCTCACTCCCAATTTTATGTTTAGGAATGCTCCTATTTGGTTCTCAACCCACATTGCTGCCAATATATGTTTTTGATAAGTTTCAGATCTTTCCCATCTATGTTGATGTCTTTCAACATTCTTATAGTTTCTGTGTGTCTCACTTTATCGAATGCTTTATAGTAGTATAGACCACTGTAAACTATTTAATGAGTGCGTTTTAAAAAAGTTCTTTAATGTAGAGAGAATTATTCTGTTCTACTTTTAATTATTCGGTTAAGATTACAGCGGGGGTGGAGAGGTCGTGTACTTTGAGCACCAGTTTCTAACTCGCGAGCTGGGGTTTGAATCACAGTAAGATCTGTTTTTTGTTTTTTCTGTTTGGGACACAATTTAAAAAACCCCAGCCTACGCACTCTGTGGTGACTGCTCTAAGTAAGGAACCTCAATGTTGCAGCCACAAGAATTCCATGGGAAACTGGTGTATAATGTCTACCTCACAGACCTGACAGATAATGATTATTGTTTTAATAACTTCATCAAAGTCTGGTTTAAGTTTTCTTTTGTCTTTTAAACAAAAGTGTTAGATTAACCACCATCAAAACTGACTTTAAGTACCCCCCGCCGACTTGTATCAGTTACCTCCTGGTAACCCTCGCCGACTTGTATCAATTACCTCCTGGTAACCCTCGCCGACTTGTATCAATTACCTCCTGGTAACACTCGCCGACTTGTATCAATTACCTCCTGGTAACCCTCGCCGACTTGTATCAATTACCTCCTGGTAACCCTCGCCGACTTGTATCAATTACCTCCCGGTAACCCCCGCCGACATGTATCAATTATCTCCTGGTAACCCTCGCCGACTTGTATCAATTACCTCCTTGTAACCCCCGCCGACATGTATCAATTAACTCCTGGTAACCCCCGCCGACTTGTATCAATTACCTCCTGGTAACCCCCGCCTAGTTGTATCAATTACCTCCTGGTAACCCCAGCCGACTTGTATCAAGTACCTCCTGGTAACCCCTGACGACTTGTATCAATTATCTCCTGGTAACCCCTATCAACTTGTATCAATTACCTCCTGGTAACCCCCGCCGAAGTGTATCAATTACCTCCTGGTAACCCCCGCCGACTTGTATCAGTTACCTCTTGGTAACCCCCGCCGACTTGTATCAATTACCTCCTGGTAACCCTCGCCGACTTGTATCAATTACCTCCTGGTAACCCCCGCCGACTTGTATCAATTACCTCCTGGTAACCCTCGCCGACTTGTATCAATTACCTCCTGGTAACCCCCGCCGACTTGTATCAGTTACCTCCTGGTAACCCTCGCCGACTTGTATCAGTTACCTCCTGGTAACCCCCGCCGACTTGTATCAATTACCTCCTGGTAACCCCCGCAGACTTGTATCAATCATCTCCTGGTAACCCCCGCCGACATGTATCAATCATCTCCTGGTAACCCCCGTCGACTTGTATCAATTACCTCCTTGTAACCCCCGTCGACTTGTATCAATTACCTCCTGGTAACCCCCGCCGACTTGTATCAATTACCTCCTGGTAACCCCCGCCGACTTGTATCAATCATCTCCTGGTAACCCCCGCCGACTTGTATCAGTTACCTCCTGGTAACCCCCGCAGACTTGTATCAGTTACCTCCTGGTAACCCCCGCCGACTTGTATCAGTTACCTCCTGGTAACCCTCGCCGACTTGTATCAATTACCTCCTGGTAACCCCCGCAGACTTGTATCAGTTACCTCCTGGTAACCCTCGCCGACTTGTATCATTACCTCCTGGTAACCCCCGCCGACTTGTATCAATTACCTCCTGGTAACCCCCGCCGACTTGTATCAATTACCTCCTGGTAACCCCCACCGACTTGTATCAATTACCTCCTGGTAACCCCCGCCGACTTGTATCAGTTACCTCCTGGTAACCCTCGCCGACTTGTATCAATTACCTCCTGGTAACCCCCGCCGACTTGTATCAATTACCTCCTGGTAACCCCCGCCGACTTGTATCAATTACCTCCTGGTAACCCCCACCGACTTGTATCAATTACCTCCTGGTAACCCCCGCCGACTTGTATCAATTACCTCCTGGTAACCCTCGCCGACTTGTATCAATTACCTCCTGGTAACCCCCGCCTAGTTGTATCAATTACCTCCTGGTAACCCTCGCCGACTTGTATCAATTACCTCCTGGTAACCCCCGCAGACTTGTATCAATTACCTCCTGGTAACCCCCGCCGACTTGTATCAATTACCTCCTGGTAACCCCCGCAGACTTGTATCAGTTACCTCCTGGTAACCCTCGCCGACTTGTATCAATTACCTCCTGGTAACCCCCGCCGACTTGTATCAATTACCTCCTGGTAACCCCCGCCGACTTGTATCAGTTACCTCCTGGTAACCCTCGCCGACTTGTATCAGTTACCTCCTGGTAACCCCCGCCGACTTGTATCAGTTACCTCCTGGTAACCCCCGCCGACTTGTATCAATTATCTCCTGGTAACCCCCGCCGACTTGTATCAGTTACCTCCTGATAATACCCCGCCGACTTGTATCAGTTACCTCCTGGTAACCCCCGCCGACTTGTATCAATTACCTCCTGGTAACCCCCGCCGACTTGTATCAGTTACCTCCTGGTAACCCCCGCCGACTTGTATCAGTTACCTCCTGGTAACCCGCCGCCGACTTGTATCAATTACCTCCTGGTAACCCCCGCCGACTTGTATCAATTATCTCCTGGTAACCCTCGCCGACTTGTATCAGTTACCTCCTGGTAACCCCCGCCGACTTGTATCAATTATCTCCTGGTATCCCTCGCCGACTTGTATCAGTTATCTCCTGGTAACCCTCGCCGACTTGTATCAGTTACCTCCTGGTAACCCCCGCCGACTTGTATCAATTATCTCCTGGTATCCCTCGCCGACTTGTATCAGTTATCTCCTGGTAACCCTCGCCGACTTGTATTAACTATCTCCTGGTAACCCCCGCCGACTTGTATCAACTATCTCCTGGTAACCCCCGCCGACTTGTATCAACTATCTCCTGGTAACCCTCGCCGACTTGTATCAACTATCTCCTGGTAACCCCCGCCGACTTGTATCAACTATCTCCTGGTAACCCTCGCCGACTTGTATCAACTATCTCCTGGTAACCCTCGCCGACTTGTATCAACTATCTCCTGGTAACCCCCGCCGACTTGTATCAACTATCTCCTGGTAACCCTCGCCGACTTGTATCAACTATCTCCTGGTAACCCTCGCCGACTTGTATCAACTATCTCCTGGTAACCTCGCCGACTTGTATCAACTATCTCTGGTAACCCCCGCCGACTTGTATCAACTATCTCCTGGTAACCCTCGCCGACTTGTATCAACTATCTCCTGGTAACCCCCGCCGACTTGTATCAACTATCTCCTGGTAACCCCCGCCGACTTGTATCAACTATCTCCTGGTAACCCCGCCGACTTGTATCAACTATCTCCTGGTAACCCTCGCCGACTTGTATCAACTATCTCCTGGTAACCCCCGCCGACTTGTATCAATTATCTCCTGGTAACCCCGCCGACTTGTATCAACTATCTCCTGGTAACCCTCGCCGACTTGTATCAACTATCTCCTGGTAACCCCGCCGACTTGTATCAATATCTCCTGGTAACCCCCCCGACTTGTATCAACTATCTCTGGTAACCCCGCCGACTTGTATCAACTACTTCCTGCTACCCCCCCCCCCCGCCGACTAGTATCAACTATCCCCTGATAACCCCATTCCCCCCGCCGACATGTATCAACTACTTCCTGCTAACCCCCCCCCCCCCGCCGACTGTATCAACTACTTCCTGATAACCCCCCTCCCCCCGCCGACATGTATCAACTACTTCCTGATAACCCCCCCCCCTCCCCCCGCCGACATGTATCAACTACTTCCTGATAACCCCCCTCCCCTCGCCGACGTGTATCAACTACTTCCTGATAACCCCCCTCCCCCCCGACATGTATCAACTACTTCCTGATACCCCCCCTCCCCCTGCCGACGTGTATCAACTACTTCCTGATAACCCCCCTCCCCCCCGACATGTATCAACTACTTCCTGATAACCCCCCTCCCCCCGCCGACGTGTATCAACTACTTCCTGATAACCCCCCTCCCCCCGCCGACATGTATCAACTACTTCCTGATAACCCCCCTCCCCCCGCCGACATGTATGAACTACTTCCTGATAACCCCCCTCCCCCCCCGACATGTATCAACTACTTCCTGATAACCCCCCTCCCCCCGCCGACATGTATGAACTACTTCCTGATAACCCCCCTCCCCCCGCCGACATGTATCAACTACTTCCTGATAACCCCCCTCCCCCCGCCGACATGTATGAACTACTTCCTGATAACCCCCCTCCCCCCGCTTACATGTATCAACTACTTCCTGATAACCCCCCTCCCCCCGCTTACATGTATCAACTACTTCCTGATAACCCCCCTCCCCCCGCTTACATGTATCAACTACTTCCTGATAACCCCCCTCCCCCCGCTTACATGTATCAACTACTTCCTGATAACCACCTTCCCCCCGCCGACGTATCACTACTTCCTGATAACCCCCCCCCCTCCCACCCGCCGACTTGTACCAATTATCTTCGTATATAAAATTGTAATATACAGTGCACTTTCTCCGTTGAAGACAGATTCCCTGCCCTTTTAGGCCCGTAGGTTTGAGCATGTTTAGCGTAATGGATAATGCGCCAGTGAAGAAAAGTTTAATTCTTGTGACAATTATTTCCTTGTGACAACGTAAATGACCAGATTATAAAAATTTCATCATGTCTCTTTCTGTTTCACTTTATTAACCAAATCACTTCTTTCGATTTACTTTCATTTTACGTTTACCCGTCATTCAAATTCAGCGTTCTTGTAGAGCAATTTGGAAAAAAAAATTTGTCATGATTTTTATGCATTTTATTCTAGCTATTATTTCCTGATACTGATTATTTAAATTTGGTGAATTTCATCTTCACTGCATAAAATATTGATTCATTCATTTGCATATCCCTTGCGGAACTTTGCATCCCAAACAGCACTCCTGTAGGCATCTCGGTTGTGAGCAAGATGGCCTGCTGCTGATGCATCCATTTACAGATCGTCAACGATGTCTTGCAGCCGTCTTCGTTTTGGTCTTCCTTTTTTTCTTTTTCCCATTATGTATCCTTCCAAGACGGTCTTCTCTAAATTATCATGACGTTTAATGTGTCCAAAATATTTAAGTTTTCTCTCTTTAATCCTCTTTACTAGCCAGCCTTCTTCAATATTAAGCTCTTGTAGTATTGAACCTGTCTTGTTATATGGAAGTGAATCATGGACAATAGGCAAGTCTGCACAAAAATCATTGGAAGCAGCAGAAATGTGGTTTATTAGAAGAATGTTGCGAATCCCCTGGACAGCAAAAATAACTAATGAAGAATGTATGAGAAGAGCTGGAGAGACAAAAAAACTTTGTCAGAAAGATAAGAGAGAGACAATGTACTTTCATAGGACATGCAATGAGAAGAGGGGGCATTGAAAATATTATAACAACAGGAAAAATAGAAGGAAGAAGATCAAGAGGAAGACCAAGAGAAATGATACTGGACAGTCTGACTGGATGGTGTGAGAGGAGATCACCAACTGAACTGATGGCCTGCATGAAGGATCGGGTACTCTGGAGAAGCATAATAGCCAACGCCAGTCGGCACGGCACCTGATGATGATAATGATGAGTATAGATATATTTGTTCATTTTTGTGTCCACGATATTTGGAGAACTCTTCTGTAGCATTTACATTCAAAGGCATTTATTCATAAAATAAAAATGTATTATTTTATCAGTAGAGTGTTGTTAGCGTTAATGCAGAAAGTACATTTCTCATTATATGAAAATTACAATGTAGTAAAGTTTTTAAAATTTAATTCTAAATACACGATTACTGTAGCCATGTCAATAAAAACTAATTTCAGGCATCCGAAGTGGTTAAAAATAACTCTACCGGTGTTAGATGAACTCTCGTTCGGAAAAAAAAGTCCACGTCCTTTCTCCTCCCTGAACTCGATGCCGGTACTGATGTGTTTGCTGTCATGCATACTGAGACTGTGCAAGTTGGTCAGTTTTAGTAGCTCTCATACATCTTGCCTCAGTACTGCTTCTTTCCATTTAAATTCATATTATGCTGTCTGAGGAACCAGTCAGTTACTTTTCTCATCTCTTGTTAGTCTTATCTAACTTTTCTTTCATCTTGTCCACGCTTAAACAGCGCAATCAAAAATGGAGAACTCAAATATAATGGTAGCAAATTTCAGAAATCAAGCGCTCTAGCAGTAAAAATACTTAGATGAGTTATAGCACCACATAAAAAGCACAACTAAAAATGTAAACGTTCACACAACAAGGACACTTTTCTTGGCCAAAAGCGTGACTGAATGACCGGCTTGAAGTGATGACAGCTGGTGCAGGGTAACAAACGTAGAAGTGGTAGAAAAAGAAACTCGTCTAAAATGGAATTAGGAAATTGGTTTTCTGCAAGAAACAAACAGAAAACGCAAAGAACAGGAACCTCTTTGAACAGATATCACATATTAAAGGTGATAAGAAAGGATACCCATGTACACCCAGAATATAGATTCTTTTCTCTAATATCAATGTGTAGGAAAGAAAGACCCATTAGTATGGGAGGTGAACTACAGCGAGCTAAATACACAAAGTATAGTGAAGAAATGAATAGGAGGAAAGGCCAGCGGCTGTCAGGTGAGAATGTGAGAACAAGAGAATAAAGTAGGTAGGTTCGGAGGTTGACAGGGGACGAGGTGGTGGTACTAGTCCCGGGAGATAGATCTAAGCAGAGATACCAGGGAGTAGCTGCATGAGATAGATCTGAGCAGAGATACCAGGGAGTAGCTGTATGGGATAGATCTGAGCAGAGATACCAGGGAGTAGCTGTATGAGATAGATCTGAGCAGAGATACCAGGGAGTAGCTGTATGAGAGAGATCTGAGCAGAGATACCAGGGAGTAGCTGCATGAGATAGATCTGAGCAGAGATACCAGGGAGTAGCTGCATGATCATCCAGGAATATCGTAACTGTCCAAGGAAGATTTGATATGTGTGGACAGTTCTTATAGTTTTTTTTCCCCCGACAGAGGGGAGTGATGGCGACATTACTAATTGAACTTTGAAGGGATGGCGAACGTTCTTCGCCATGAAAAGGTTCCAATTTTTCGAACATGTGACAAAAATAATGGCGTACATTTGCAAAACGGTCCAGCAAGTGATTTCTTTACTCTCCCGCAGACTTGTGATAGCAACTGGTTGGCTGTCTGGTGAACTGGACAATACGGTTATTGACAATATTCTTTAGAGAAACTTATGACTGTCCTGCCAAGTGAAAGCTGCAGGCTCATGAACTAATTACTCTTTATATTTCTGTTGATTGTTCGTAAATAAAATGTTAGCGTCGCAGGTAACGAATTAAAAGTCTGTGTTTGAAGAAGATGGCGCTAAGCAGGGGTACGAAGCTAACAGAATCTGGATAGAGGTGGCAGTTGTTCATGTTAAAATCTTAAAATGAAACTTAGGCTGCTTCTATGTCTACAAGTCTGCAACTGGTACCAGGATCTTCACAGAACCACTTCTTACATTAGGATATAAGACGGAAGCGCTGTAGAAGAAGAAATAGCAAAAGGAAAATACCCGGAAATTCTGTGAGATACGTGAGAGAAGTTTGAGCTGATAAATTTTGCCCGTGTTTCATCGTACTTCACTGATCTTTTGCAAAGAACAAGCGGTACAGGAAGAGTGTACTATGAGCTGTTGTTTTCCTTGTCTCTGTTCCTTATATTGTTCCCTTCAGATCTTCACAGTTATACAACATTTCATATACCTGGTATTCTGATGACCACAAATGGCTGTACAGTTTCAGCCCTCTTCAATGATTTCAAAACTGCTGTAAATCTTTTTCAACACTGTAGCAGGAACCGAAGAAGGATGTTGTCAGATATTTATGTGTGTTACTATACATTATTTCCTACAGTAGCTGATTCAATCAGTATTCATTATCAGAGCTTCTGACAGAAAATCCTAGTTTCCATGGCATTAAGGCATACTAGGGATACAATGTTTATGATGTTAGGCTAGTATTTTCAAGACCTTCAGCGCATGGAAGTTTGATATGGTCATTATCACCCCTGACCGCATTTCTCTTCCCAGATTTCTCTGGTACCCCCTTTCAGATGCTGGGTGGACCCCCGGGGACTTTTTGTTGTGTTTGTACGGGAAAAAGTCCCCCCTGCTGGGACTTGAACCCAGTACCACCGGATTAGTAGACCGAGTCCCTAACCACTCAGCCAACCAGAAGCTGCTGACAGTAAGAAAAAAATCATATTCGTGTTACAAGGTTTTCTCTTGTTCTAGTTTTCTCTTTACTCTTCAGTCTCTCGTTAGCTTGCCCCAGTGAAATCGCTGTAACTATCTTGATAATTCTCTGTCGCGTTGACTTCTTGCGTGTAACAACAACTACAGAAATGGCTGAATGCCAGTTATTTTTTTTTTCACGATTTTTATAATTCTTCCGTAAAACTCATAGTAAAATGTCGATAAGAAAGTTGGTAACTTAGGAGTAACAACACTAAAATGTATAGTTTCTTTTACTATAGTAAAACTGAACGAGATAAACTGATGACAACGTAGAAGAAAATGAACGAAGTAGTTCCTTTTAACAAGAAGGAGGCGGAGGAAATTCGAGAAGACAGACAACAGACTCACATGATGACGACATGTTTCCTACAACAACGTCAACATTACAAATAAATATACAATATAAGTTTTATCTTCATCTGTGCTACCCTTAGAGGGCAAAAGTGTAATGTGGTAGATAAATTACCTCAGACTCAATGATGGCGCTAGGATTATTTCAAATCTAGTACAACTGTACCTGTCTCTCACCTTGCATGAAGTACTTTTAGAAATATCAATTTTGCCAATACAACATTTGGTAACTAATACTTTTTGGATGCAAAGTTAAGCACACTGTATAAAACACCAGCCGGAATGAAACGTTTGTTGGAAATGTGTATATTGTCTTATTTGTTCTGAGATTTAATCTTTAGAAAATGCTCACACGCTGAACCAAAGTCAGAACTGGCTGATTCTTCTCCGTGAGAGCTGAGCATCATCAGCTTACATTACTGGTTATCTGGTTATCCTCAGATCGATTTCGCTGGTTGCTTTTTTTTTTTTTTTGATAACATAAACCAGCTACGGTAACTGGTTATCTCCAAAAGTTTCGGTTTTTCTCATTTTTAATCGGAGCTTACCGCTAAACGTCGGTCAACGTGATCACTTCTCAGACCCTTCTCATCTCCCAGCTAATCCATTTATTTACTCCATTCAGTAAGCAGCCTACATATTGATTTTATCTGATTACAGTGTCAATTTTTGTTTTTTCGAGTTTTCTCAACTTCTACTTGCTGGTAAATACAAAGTTGGAATTTTGATTTGCGTCTGTTTCTGCCTAATTACAGTGTTTGAAATCTGATGTCAGTGTAAAGGTGAGTACTGTTGAGTGCTGGCTTCATGTCTGACATTGTTTGTCAAGAGTGCGGAATTACTTGTCCTGGCTCATAGAAAAGATTGGTCCAAATTTGAAGTAATTAAATCAGAAGCATTACTCGATATTTTAGTACACTTTAACTCGTGAACATGTTTCATCTTTTTTCTAATCTAATCTGAGATATTTAAACACTGTTATGTACCTGTCTCACTCGCTACTGTGTCTTCTTCTCTGCCTTCTATCCGCCAGTCTTTGAACTCCTATAACGTACATGCTCTGCACATTTTCACATGCACTGACAGGGCCAGCGGGAGAAATTTTGTGAAGTAGTGCAAAACTATTCTCCCCGTTTAGCTTATTGACTCGCCATTTTGTTGTCAGTCACAAGCTGCGTCCCTTGAAACAGGGGAAACCATCCGGGAACCAGAGCGATGCTATGGCTGGTACCCCTCCCCCCACCCTTCTCCCCTCACTCACTGATGAAAAAATGTAGTGAGAAATTGAGCGTGAGTAGTCATTCTTTCTAATTATTTCTCCTCCATAACTTATTCCTCACTTTTCCTTTTTTCTTTCTTTCCCCCCTCCATTTCACTCACTTTGTGAAAGACACAATCAACATGTTTTTTTTAATTTCAAAACAGGTCGTAATGTGGCACTGAAGAATGAAAACACATCGCAGTCAAGTCCTTATGCAACGTGGGCCAGTTCCTCAAACGCAGTTGATGGAAACACCAATGGGAACTTTAGTCCAGCTGGAAGTTGCACTCACACAAAAGAATTTTATAATAACCAAACTTACGCATGGTGGCGCTTGACCTTCTCTCAGCCTAAACTGATAAACAGATTTGTCATTTACAACAGAGTTGACGGTAAGTAGGTCGTTTATTTTGAAGTGCATTTTTTTCTTTCATTTATTTGTTTCCTTGTTTGTTTGCTCTTACCGCAGCCTTAAAGTCAATTCACGTTGTCTTAAATACTAATACAAATATAAATAGTTTGAAAAGAAAATAACCACAAAATCTGTGTTCGATTATATTACCGTATAAAACAGCAAAGACCAAATTATAAGACCAAAATATAAGACCAAATAGAAGAAATCTGTCCGCACTTGTATTATTATTATTATTTACACACCAGATATCATCATCATCATCATCATCATCATCATCATCGTCATCATCATCAAGTGCCGTGCTTCTTCACAGCACCCCGATCCTTCACGCAGTCCATCAGCTCAGTTGGTGATCTCTCACACAATATCGTCAGATTATCCAGTATCATTCCTCTCGGTCTTCCCCTGTCTCCTTTTCCCTTTATTTTTCCTGTTGAAAGAACATTGTATTTCTCGTATTTTTTTGACACGATGTTTTTGTCTCTCCAGATCTTTCCTACATTCTCATTAGTTACTTTTCCTGTCTAGGGAATTCGCAACATTCGTCTAATAAATCACATTTCTACTGCTTCCAATGATTTTTTTTTTTGCCGATCTGCCTATTATTCATGATTCATTTCCATATATTAATCAATCAATCAAGTGCTGTGCCGCGTGGCGTAGGCGATCATTTCTCTCTACAATTCCGTCTGAGGGGATTATAAACTTCAACGGTGACTTTATTCCTAGCCACACTGACAGCCCATCCAGTAACTTCTCGCTGTTTTCCTAAATTTCCTCTTATTCCCTCAATTTTTCCAGTGTGTTCCAATTTTCATCTTCTCAGGAAATGCCATATAAATCTCGCTTGTCTGCCTCTGATCTTTGGTATAATTTGCCGTTCAACTCCAGCAATGACTTCATTGTTTTTCTTAGTTGTCCATGGTGTCTTCAACATCCTTCTTATAATCCATATTTCCATGGCCTCCATTTCTCGCTGTACTCTCTTATCCATAGACCATGCTTCACACACATAAAACAGAATTGGCCGATGTAACGTTTAAGAACTCGGAATCTTGTTTCCATTGATATGGATCTGTTGCACAAGATGTGTCTCATTGTCTGGAATGCTGACTTGGCCTGAGTACGTCTGCTTTTTATTTCATTGCGACATTTTCCATCAGTTGTTATAATCGTTCCTAATTACTTGAATCTATCAACTTGTTTCAGATTTGTGCCATCGATGGATTGTTTTGATTGTTCTTGGGAGTGTACTGTGTTGGTTTCCCCTTGTCTTTCACCGGTTTTGTTTATGGATTACTCCACTAGCCTTTGACGGAGTAGAGCCCACCCTGCAAGGCAGCAGGGAGTTTGAAATCAGAGTTTCCCTTCTCCTAGATGAGCTGCCAACCAAGGCTAACAAGTCTCATCTATTCGAAGCGTCCGGTTTTCAGGCTCCAGATACTTGCCTTTCGCCCCTTCTCTTGTCAGTTTAAACAGTTCCACCACGAGAAGGCCAGGAGCTCGAATTGGACTGTCAGAAGCTATTTGAGACGCCGCCTTGGAGACATTTAATTGGAGTGGAGAGCTTATCTTTTACCCCACCTCCGACTATTACAGTCCTTACAACCATATATTAAGATGGTTCAATATAGCATTTTAGGACTCGTTTTCTAATATCTATTAATAAGGATATGTTGCATAATATGGTTTCTCATTCTTTGAAATGCAAGTCTTCGCTAAACCTATCCTTTTCCTAACTTTTGTTCTATTTTTCCCATCTGAAGTTTTTACTACTCCAAGATATCTGTATTTCTGCACCTCTTTTAGAATAGTTTCATTTAATTTTATCCCGCATTTTGGTGGATTCTGTTTCTTAGATATTGCTATAGTCTCCGTGTAATAGAATATAGAATGATAGAAAGAAAGCTAGATGCGTCTTTAGAGGATAGAATGGAAGTTAGATAACTCATCATAGAATTGAAAATTTAGTTGGTCAGATTTATTCCCCTTGAACTTATTTTGCACGTGGGATTCGCAGGCCACGGATAATTAAAGAGAAAGAAAAGTCGCTACACAGAAATCAGATTTTCCAGACAGTTGAAGTTGTGAGCTCAGACAGGATAGGTTAGATTAGCTTGTTTGTGAGAGAATGTAGTGTTTTTGTACTGTGTTAGATAGCAGAATAGACATGTAGCTAGAAGATCCGTTGGCGACGAAGTCTGAGGACATCAGTGGTCGCCAGAAATTTATTTTATGCTGTTTTGACTTGGAATTACCTCCTGTCATGTGTTCTTGGATTTGTTTTGCCCCTGTCTTAATCGTCACATCATGTATCGACATGATCATCTAGTGCACCACCAATAAAGCATTATAACTTTATATCACTACTACTATGTGCCACTGAGAAAATGACCGTTCCTGGGATGTAAGTCTGCGAAGGGGATAATTAAAGAGACGGAGGAAAGAGATTGAGCTCGACTGTAAGTGAAAGAGTATAATCTCGACTGTAAGTGAAGAAGTATAATTTCGACTGTAAGTGAAAGAGTACAATCACAACTGTACGTGAAATAGTATAATCTCGACTGTAAGTGGAAGAGTATAATTTCGACTGTAAGTGAAAGAGTATAATTTCGACTGTAAGTGAAATAGTATAATTTCGACTGTAAGTGAAAGAGTACAATCACGACTGTACGTGAAATAGTATAATCTCGACTGTAAGTGAAAGAGTATAATCTCGACTAATACAATCTCGACTGTAAGTGAAGTAAAGTTAGTAAACTAGTAACAGAAGTGAAGATCATTTATCTTGAGAAGCAAAAGTAGTATCCAATGTGTGAACATAATGTTCTACTAGTATATCATGTTGCAGCTAGTACAGCAAAAAATAACTGTAGAGCGAGGAAAAAGGATACATATTAAATCAAAGTGACAGTTATATGAGAGAATTCGGCAAAAGGTAAATTCTATTTTATCTGTCTTTTTGATGTTTAGAGTAAGCACTTTCTGTTCATTTTTTTAGCAACTTAATACAAGAGATTTTGCAGGTCTTGTTGGTTCTCAGCTATCGGTACAGTGTCGTCAGCATACAGAAGGTTGTTAATATTGTATTCTCCGACTTTTATACCTGGTTCCGTAATGATCGTTCTTAGAATATTCTCGCTCTACAGAAAAAAAAGGCACGGAGAAGGTACACATCCTTGTCGCACCCCTTGTTTTATTGGTTGATATTTTCCAGTTCATTTTCAAACCGAATCGTTGTTTCTTGCTGCTACTATAAATGTTTTAGAATTCCGAGATATTTGCTATGTTTATGTCTTAAAAGCATTTTAATAATCTCATCATGTTTCACTTTGTCGAATGCCTTGACGTAATCAATAAAGCATAAGTAGAGATCTTTCTGTACTTCTAAGGCTCTTTCTGTTAGCGTTCGGAAATAAAAAATGGCATTGTGTGTTCCCTTTCCTTCAACAAATCCGATCTGTGCTTCTGCTATTTCCATTTTTATCTTTTGCCTTGTTCTTCTCATAATAATTCTCAGAAGCAGCTTCGCTATGTGACATGAGAGGGTGATAGTCCGTTGGTCCTCACATTCCTTTGCACCTGGTTTCTTTTGTAGTGCTATAAACGTGGATTTAAGCAGGTCACTGGGCATATAACCACCATTGTAAATGTCATTCATTAACTTAGTTATTATTTTTATTTCCATCTCCTCTAGCGCCTCTATTTCTTCTATTGTTATATTATAAAGTCCAGTCGCTTTTCCTTTCTTATGTGTTTGATGGCATCTATGATTTCATCTTCAGTATTGGTAGCACATCATAGTTTTCAACATCTGGTGTTAATTCTGGTCTTTCTCTTCCATATAGCTCACATATGTATTTTGTCCATCTTTCCACATTGTCTTCTTTTCCCATTAACATTTTACCTTCTTTTGATTTCAGGCATCCTGTGGTATATTTTGTCTCTGTACTTGTGAGTTCACTAATTCGTTTTTGCATGTTTTCGCTGTCTTTATTATAGGAGTCCTCTATTTGTCTGTACTGTTCATTTAACCACACTTCATTTGCTTCTCTGCATTTGCGTCTTATTTCTTTATTTATCTTGCTATATTTTTATTGGATATTTTTACTCCTCCTTCTCTTGTCCATCAGTCCTAAGATGTCGTTTCTCATCCATTTATTCTTGGGGGCTTCTTTTTTTCGGTGGTATTATCTCCTTAACAGTTTGGTGGATAGAATCTTTTAACATTGCCCAGTGTTCATCTATACTTTTATCTTTGCTATTGTATTGTGTTTATTTGTTATAACTCTACATTGTTCTCACAGTTCTTGGTCATTTTTAAGGAATTCTGTATTCAGTTTGATGTTTCTCACTTTTCTGCATGTTTTCTTTAGCGTTAGTCTAATTTTTCCACAGAGTGGATCGTGGTCACTAATGCAGTCGGCTACTGGCATGGTTTTTGTTGTCAGTAATGCATTCCGGAGTCATCTGTTGATCAATATGTAGTCTATCTGATTAGAAGTCTTTTATGTCTGGGCTGCACCACGTTGCCAGTCTTCAGGGATGTTATTTTAAACCAAACCAGGTGTTTCCTACAATCATGTTATGTATTTATGCCCATTCAGTTAATTTACTAACGTCTGTCATTCCTCTCCCCCAGTCCATAATCACCAACAACGTCTGAAGTTCTTCCTTTACGAACTTTAGCATTACAATCTGTCATGATTATAGTAACTTCTTGAGACTTTGTGTTTCAGGCTATCCTTATCTCATTATAAAATAACTTTTCAGAACTATCAGCTGTTGGAGCGTACACTTGTATAATATTTATACAAACGGTCGTATATTATTGGTCGTCCTTGGGCTAGCAGGACTCAGTCTGAGATGTTTAAATATCCCAAAGCTATCCTTGTTTGCTCATCAAATATTATTCCTACTCCTCGTTCATGTTTCTCACCTCCTGAATATATTATTGTATATTTATCAGAGTTTATCTTACCTGCACCTGTCAATCTAACATCATTCATTCCTGCTCTGTTGATCTTCATCTTTTCCATTTCCCTTTTTTTTAACATTTTTAAATTTTCCAGCCTGGAATAGAGCTTTAACATTTCATGTTGCTATTTTGAAAATGTTAGTTTTTCCACCAGTAGCTTGATGATGATCTGCCCTCACCTGTGGCTCGTGAGCTGACCTACCAGCTGTTCCACTAACGTCGTCCATGTTGAATGGATAAACATAACTGCTCATAGGAGCTACGACAGTGGTTTCCCATTGCTTACTGTCGGTTTATGTACGGACCCTCTGACACCCTATGGACTGTCCTACCCGCAAGGCAGCGGGAGTGAGAGGGTTTAAGGCACCTCTTACCCGCCTGTTATTCCCTTCACTGAGCACATGAGGCACTGGTTTATAGTAGTAGTTGAACCACCTACTACCCCATTCTCTCTCTCGTAGTCTATCGCCAGTTGGTCCGCGCCTGCTTATTTGGTTAAATCCTTATTCACAGGGATCGTTCATATCTGGAGGACGTTCACCATCCACCACCTGTGACGCGCTGGGTTGGGGACGGTCGTCCGAGCTTTATCAAGATGGACTTACAGTCTAAAAAAACATTGGTTTCATAAACTACACAGAAATGCAGTACATGAAAACAGTGTTTTTTTTCTGTGTGTTGTGTCCTTATCATTTTAACACAAAACATGAAACTTTCATTTTTCAGTCAAAATAACTGCAGAAAAAAGGTATCACAAATCCATCATCGAAAAACAAAATGAAACCAGCAATACTGGCAGAAATGGACTCATATTTTTCTAAACTGTAACTGTTAAAAAGGGTCCTAGATCTGTTGCTGGTCCTAGGGAGCTACTTCATTACACTCAGGGCGTGCCCTTACGTTTTCGACCTTTGACATCAGGATTTCCTTCATTGTTTTAGGGAAATGACTCCAGTGTTGTGTTGATTGTGTGTTGCCTATGATCTAGCATTTAGTTGGGATTTGTAACCACTGCCCTTGGATACATGTAATGGATTGAGTTGTATGGGATAGGAACTTTGGAGGAAGTTTCCTTGCATTTGTTCATCGAGGTGTTGCTTGATAGATTGTACAGATCCGATTTGTCCATTTTGATGAGGACCTCTGATTTGGCCCTTGCTGCTAACTGGTCAATTTTATTGTTTCCATCGACTCCGGCATGGCCTGGACAGTATATCCATGTGAGGTATTTTTTATATGGGATTTATTAATTATTTCTTGCCATTCACATCTAATGGTTTTTGTTCCATTTTCCTTAATAGATGAGGCGAAAACCACAATCCGTAACCAGTGCAGATCTGAATGGAAAAAGAAATTGAAATGCAACAACGAACCAGATCCAGTACATCAACTACAAAGACATCGGCAAACCATCCTCTTTCGCCTAAGGACAGGCCACTGCAGACTACTGAGCCACCTGCATCAACTCAAAATGGCTCACACAGACGAATGTCCATGTGGCAGAGAAGTTCAGACCCCAGAACATATCCTACAAGAGTGCCCAAACCATGCAGACGTGAGCTTGGGGAAAAAGCTTTCAAGCTCCTATCAGGACCCGGAGAGGACTGCGGGCTTTGACATGTCGACATGGATCAGGATCTGAAGTAACCAAAAACCTCGAACGCAGAAGAAGAATAAGAAGAAGGAAGTCGGTAATGATGATGATGCAGTGTGTTTTCTACCCATTTTGATGCTTATGTGATGGCCTCTATTTCCACACGCATACTTGAGCAGGTGTTAGTATAAGCCCCAGCCACGAGTTTGAGTGTTCTACTTCCTTGGTATGCTGCAAAACCCCAACTGCTTTTTGTTCCCCTGCTCACTAATCCGTCTGTGTAAATGTTTATGTCCTCAGGAATTGTACGTTTCTGAAACATAAGCAAAAATATATTTATAAAAATAAATGAAGAATAAACCGTTGTTTACATATGTTATAAATCTTCAGACCCCACGTCTGTGAGATTCAAGAGTGATCCAGATGGAAAATCTTAAAATTGCAATACAAATTCAAAGTGTGGTTCGACCGTCATGTAAGTGGATAGCGTTGTTATCAATGATGTTAAAGAAAGTCCTGCAGGTGGCAGCACGTGCCAGCGAGATATATGACGTCACAGCAACAATGTAGAGATGGCCGGTTATTTAGACACGCGCTAAAGTGGAACAGTTTTCTCTGTCATCCGTTTTTTTTCGAGCAGTGAAATTCTAAATCCAGTGAAATTGTATTCATGGACGAAAAGTTCAGCACGGTGATGCGTGTCTGTCACAGCAGCAAATTTATGAGTGGCGCAAGAAATACCGAAAAGGACTTCTGAGTACAGGTGTCTTGCAACATGGCAATGCTTGACCCCATACTACACGTGCAACAGTTGAAACCATTACAGACCTGCACCTCGTGTGTCTTCTACATCTGCCATACCTCGCGCCGAGTGATTACCACATCTTGTTGGACCACTCAAAGATGTGATGGGTGGAAAGATTTTCTGACCAGACGATGACAATTTTACGTCAATAAATTATGTGGGGAGTGGAATTTAGTTTCTCATTGGAATCGCCGTCGTTTGTGTTTTTAAAATAAATAAATCACGAAACAAGTGAATTTTAGATACCTTTAAAGATTCCAGCTGATGGATGTGCTTTAATGCATTTAATTCATTTTTTAAAATGAAATATCACTTTTGAGAATGAAAAGGAACTAAATGAAATGCTGGAGTGAATAGTTTTATTATCATATATATATATATATATATATATATATATATATATAATATCGCTCTTCAGAAACTAAACCAACTAAAGAATCTGTGGAGAGGAACAGACAGAACTACAAAAATAAGATTTTAAGGGCATGCATCCTTCTCAACGCAACATATGCCTGTGAGACCTGGACACTTAACAAAACAGCTGAGAAACACATAAATGCTTTTGAATGTAAATGCTATAGAAGAGTTCTTCAATATCATGGACACAAATAAAGAACAAATATATCCATACTACAAGAACTTAATACTGAAGAAGGTTGGCTAGTAAAGAGGATTAAACAAAGAAAACTGAAATATTTTGAACACATTAAACGTTATGATAATCTAGAGAAAACCGTCTTGGAAGGGTACATAATGGGAAAAAGAAAGAGAGGAAGACCAAGGCGAAGATGGGTGCAAGACATCGTTGATGATCTGCAAATGGATGCATCAGCAGCAGGCCATCTTGCTCACAACCGAGAGGCCTACAGGAGTGCTGTTAGGGAGGCAAAGTTCCGCAAGGAACATGAAAATGAATTATATATATATATATATATATATATATATATAAATGTTTTCAACTTAGAAGAGAGTTTTGATGAAGGTTAATGTTAATTGTTGTGGAACTTACAGAGCATGATTTCCTGTACATTTTCTCTCATGGCTGGTTCAGGATGGTGACACCAGAAAGGAAGTTAGAATTAGAATTGCAAAGCAACACTGATCTTCAACAATCTTAGAACATATGGCATTCAAAAGTTATAAGCACAAAAATCAAATTAAGCTTATTCAATTCATATGTAATATCCATCCTCATTTATGCATGCAAAAGCTGGAAAACAACTAAAGAAATAGACAACAAATTAGACTCTTTTGAAAACAAATGCCTAAGAAGAATACTCGGTATAAAGTGGAACGAATTCAAGAAAACGCAGAGATAAGGCAGATGAGCAAACAGCAACCTGTCTTATGGTTGATAAGAAGAAAAAGAAGATGGACATATGTCGGTTACATGATGAAAAGAAACAATCAGAGAATCCCCAAAACAAGCTATCAAGCGGAACACAATAGAACAAATAAAAAAAGTCGACCATGCGATACTCTAAAGAGAACATTGTTAAGAGAGGCCAAAATTAGCAGGCATAACTTCCATTTATGAGGTTGAAAAGCTCGCCAAAAAGCAGGAAAACAGCGAACTATCTTCCGAGCCTTGTGTGACGTATAACAGCACGGGAAGGATGTAAGATGGAAGAAGAATAGTAAAACATTTCATACTACACCAGCTCTCCTACAACTTATAAATATTAACAGTATTTTTTCATGTTCGTGGTAAGTCTTCATGCTGTATGAATGAAAAAAGAAACTCTCCTGGAGAGGTAGTTAAGAAAAAAAAACAAGAAAAATAAAATGTTAGTTAAACTGGAAAATTGAAAGTTGAGATAAAAAATCAAGGTCAAATCAGTCTGCAAGATCTTCTGACTGAAAATCTAAAGATGACCTCTGCCAGGAACGCTAACCACAGTGTTAGCAATTAATAGAACATGATCACTAAAGTGAAGGAAAGCAGGAAAATTTATTCCTTGTTTAAGATATGAGGATGAGCTAGATTCCATGATTCTTTTTGGTTTATTGTAAAGCTACACAATTCTGTCAAATTTAAGGTTAAAAGTAACAATGAAACACTTTTGAAATGAAAAACACGTAAGTGAGCAATTTATATGTTGAAAATATATAATAATTTTATTTTAATCTTAAAATAATTTTCTTTTACGTGTGCCATTACTTTGATATCTAAAACAAGACTGTTTTATGTTTTTATTTTCAGCCGTTCAAGAACGTCTTCAAGGGTTTATCCTGACTGCGGTTTCTGCCACAAAGAATATCACATACCAAGACCAAGAAGATAAGCCTCAGGAAGTTTACACGGTGGTGATAGCTGCAACACAAGGCACACCAATATCAGATGTGATCATTCAGGCAACAAAGTGGACATCGGATGTTGGCTACGTTGTGACACTGTGTGAGGTGGAAATATATGGAGGTATGCAATTTTTATTGTTTTTATTTTTTTAAAACAAATATATCCTACTACAAGAACTTAATATCGAAGAAGGCTGGCTAGTAAAGAGGATTAAATAGAGAAAATGTATATATTTTGGACACTTTAAACATTATGAGAATTTAGAGAAGACCGTCTTGGAAGGATACATAATGGGAAAAAGAAAGAGAGGAAGACCAAGACGTAGACGGCTGCAAGACATCGTTGATAATCTGCAAATGGATGCATCAGCAGCAGCCCATCTTGCTTAGAACCGAGAGGCCTACAGGAGTGCTGTTTGGGAGACAAAGTTCTGCAATGGACATGCAATTGACTGATGCAATTTTTAATGAAATACTGACACAACATCAAACAATAAGTACCTTAAATCTAGTGAATACAAGAAACTTTAAACAAATTTATGTATTACAGCAGCAGACAGCCTTTTAGCTGTAGTGAGCTACACCATCGAAGTCTAGTCAGATCGCAGGCTGCAGCTTAGCAATTTTGTAGGGAAGCAGATGTTGGTAGTTTGAACTGCCTCAGAGGTGATAAAGAAAAGACCTTTTGCATTTCTGTATATTTGAACCGAATATCATAATAGAAAGAAGTGCAGTACTGCAGTCTAATCTAAGTGCCATGCCGTGTGGCGTAGGCGATCATTTCTCTCCACAATTCCTTGTCTTTAGACTTGATTATGAGATACGCTGTTGACTTTCTTCCTAGCCACACTGACAGTTCATCCAGTAACTTCTCTCTCTGTATTCCTCTGTCTCTTCTTCACTCAGTATTTCAATTTGCCACAGTATAATCCAATTTTCCTCTTCTCATGAAATGTCCTACAAATCTCGCTTCTCTGCCTCTGACCTTTGCTACAATTTGCTTTTTAACTCCAGCCTCTCTTAAGACTTCTTCATTGATTTTCTTGACTGTCCATGGTACCTTCAACACCCTTCTTATAAACCACATTTCCATGGCCTCCATTTCTCGCTTTACTCTTTTATTCATAGACCATGCTTCACACCCATAAAACAAAACTGGGTCGATGTAACATTTAAGTACTCGGAATCTTGTTTCCATTGATATGGATCTGTTGCACAAGATGTATCTCATTGTCTGGAATGCTGACTTGGCCTGAGGACGTTTGCTTTTTATTTTATTATGGCATGTCCAATCAGCTGTTATAATCATTCCTAAGGTCCTGAATATCTATCAACTTGTTTCAGATCTGTGCCATCGTAATGCTTCATTTTGGTGGTATTCTTTTCTTTGAGATAACCATCACTTCATTCTTCTTTTTGTTCAAGTTAAGACCTTTATTTTTACTTTCACGAATCATGATGTTCAGAAGAACCCTTCACTTTTAACAACCAGAACTGTGTCGCCTGCATATCTTAAGGTGTTAAGGTTGTACCCGGCAAGTGATATTCCTGGTATGCTCTCTATATTTCTCATTATGTTTTTGCTGTACAAGGAGAAGAGGTCATGAGATAGAACACATCCTTGTCTCCCTCCCAATTTTATGTCTTGGAATGCTCCTATTTTAAATCAAACCTCATTGCTGCTGATTGGTGCCAATATATGTTTGTGATGAGTTACAGATCTTTCCCATCTATATTGATGTCTTCCAGCATTCTTATAATTTCTGTGTGCCTCACTTAATCAAATGTTTTACAGTAGTCTATGAAGCATAAGTATAGGTCTGTCTTTACTTCTATTGATCTCTCCGTTAATGTTGTCATTATATATATATATATATATATATATATATAATGACATTAGTTGTACCTTATCCTTCGACGAAGCCGCACTGTTCTTTAGCGATTTCTGGTTTTATTTTGCCCCTGACACTTCTCATGACAATACAAAGCAGGATTTTGGTAACATGGCTCATAAGACTAATGGTTCGATGGTCTTCACATTCAACTGCACCTTGTTTCTTTGATAAGGCAATGAAAATTGATTGCAAAAGTTCTGATGGGACATAGTTAATGTTATGTATGGATGTCATTCAGCAGTCTGGTAACTATTTCTAGGCCAAGCTCTCCTAATGTTTTCAATACTTCCTTGGTAATTTTATCTGGTCCTGTTGCTTTGTTGTTCTTCATGTATTTGATGGCTTCTTCTACTTTTGGTTTTAATAAGTGAGGCCTTTCATTATTATTTCGTACATCTATTTTGCGTCTATTGTCCTTATAAAAAGTTAGGTAAAGGTAATCATATCATGCCTTAGAGGCACATAGGGCTGTCTAATGTATTCGCTTCATCTTGCCATTATTTCAGATATATCCATTACTGTATGCTCCTACTTTGATTTCAGGCAATCAGTCTCGTGGTATGTCATTTTATTTGTTAACTCCTTTATTTGTTTGTACATATCTCTTGTGTTTCCATGATGGTGTGTCTATTTCACTATATGTCATATTTAACCACACCTCTTTAGCTTTATTGCATTTGCGTCTTATTTATGGCACATGTGATTGTCCCTACTGGACAAAGTCGTTCCCCATTAACGTGGTTATAATTCAAAGAATTGTGGATTGTCATGATTGTTTTTGGGAATGTACAGTGTTGGTTTCCCCTTGCCTTCCATCGTTTTGTTTATGGTTTACTCCACTAGCCTTTGACTCTGGCTAGAGCCTACCCTACAAGGCAGCAGGGGGTTTGAAATCAGAGTTTTTCTTCTCCTAGACCAGTCAAGACTAACGAGTCTCATCTACCTGAGGCGTCTGGTTTTCAGGCGCCAGATACTCACCTTTCGCCCCTTATCCTGTAAGTTTAAACAGTTTTGCCATGAGAAGGCCAGGAGCTAGACTTGGTCTGTCAGAGGCTGTTTGAGATGCACGCCTTGGAGACAAGATATTTAATTGAAGTGGAGAGCTTATCCTCCACCCCACCTACGGGTATTACAGTCCTTAGAAATAGATTTGCAGTACCTAATCTTTAATACTAAAATATTGAGAATTTTACATTTCATCAGAGGTAACACAAATAAATTTTGGATATCAGCATCTCAGCATTTTGGTCTCTCAATGCAAACTCTGTGCCTGGATTTTGGAGGCTAGAGCATTGATGTTCACATCACGAATAGTCACTGAGAGTGTTTAGCACAGATAAAGTGATTACCTCTTAGTCTTAAACAAAACTTTGATTAGATTGGATTCATCCTCAAAAACGTCTGTTCACAGGTACAGGTACTCCAAAGGACTCCACTTATGCTAGTAACAATTCTCTTTAATTTAGGGAATGATGAAATTGAAAGGCATGAGTAAAAGTTTACCAGATCACTACCATGAAATGCACCTTTTAGAGCATCATTCGGAAATTTCCTAATTCCAGCCGATACATTTCTGATGTTTCATCTACTTCAACCTCAAAAAAGTTTTGAAACAAATGGATGAGCTTATGAAAATCCCTAAACCAACACTTTTGGAGTTTAGTCTGTAACACTTTCAAGACTTATGAGGAAAGGATATGCAGCTTTCTTCCTTTGAAAGATGCTTCCAACATGGGAAATTGTACAGATCTACTTCATCTGCATTTCTGAGTAAAATTTTGAGTTTCACTTTAAAGATTTCAGGCACAAGTGTTCGCTTTGTCTTGCAATCTAATGTTTAGTTCACTGAGAAGCTGAGATATATCAGTCAAGAATGCCAGGTTCCGTATCTAGTCAGGATAAGATAACTTCTATTGCTACTCTCCCATCTCTGGTAGGAAGAAGTTGATCTCATTGTGAAGCGCAAAGACATGCTTTAGGACCTTTTGCTTACTAAGCCACCTGATGTCTGTGTGCGATACAAAACATAATAAAGGTAGATAGAGGTTTATGGTGTAGTTTTACAAAGTGGCAGAGGGAGTGAGTAAAGGGAAAAAAAAACTGATAGAAAGTATGATAATGTATAAATGAAAAACATACAACATCCTATATTTCGGCATGAGGCTTTTTCGAGGATTACATGCACAAACGAGACAAAAATATATAACTAAACGAAGAATTTATCTTAATATAGCCTCCTCCAGAATTGAGAAACAGAGAAATGCGTGTCAAATAGAAGATGCATAGAGACCACACGGGGCCACACAAAGGGTAAGCCGATAGAGCCAATCGTAAAGAAGAGGTGGAGAGAGAGGAGGAAAACAGGTGGTTGAAAGAGAGGAAGGGCAAAAGAAACATGATAGCCGCTAGAAGAGGAGGTGTTGGGGGTGGGGTGGTGGAAAGGGGAAGCGGAGAGATAATGAATGAATAACCTGCAGGGAGAAAATGTGAAATTGGTGAATAAGACAAGACCCTATAAACACCAATATGTTGCCAGAGAAGAAAAGAGGGTGGCAATAGGGAGGGGTAGCTAGGAGAAAGAAAGTAGAGTAAAAAAAAAGAGGGGGGGGGGTGATGGAAAATTAAAGAAGTTACAGAAAACTGAAGAAGTTACAGAAAACTGAAGACATTGTTAATTCCAGCTGGGTGGCGACAGCCAGCCTGGAAAATAAGGCGCTGTTCTAGGACCCTCCGAAATCGTAAATCAGCAGAGCAAGAGCGGATCGCACTAACAGAAATGTCTTGTTTTACCCTGTGGTTGATAAAGAAAAACATTTAGCCACAGGTGTCCAGGCCCTCTTAGAAATATCATTAAAATGTTGGGGAAAACGATCTCTTAAGCGTAAACCGGTCTCCCCTATGTACTTCATACCACAACGTTTGCACTTAATAGCATAAATAACGTTGCATGAAGTGCAGGTGAAACCCTCCTGAACTGATAATGTGGACTTAGGCAAGGAGATCTGGCTAGCCTTGACAACAAAAAGACAAGTGTTACATCTGTCGTCCGCAACGTCTGGTACCATAAAAAGTGTCATCTGTCTTAAGGCGACTACGAACTAAAATGTGTCCCTGAGGTTCTTGTCC
The DNA here is from genome assembly GCA_009760885.1 of Achatina immaculata. Taxonomy (NCBI): domain Eukaryota; kingdom Metazoa; phylum Mollusca; class Gastropoda; order Stylommatophora; family Achatinidae; genus Lissachatina; species Lissachatina immaculata. The sequence goes on along the minus strand of CM019701.1, from coordinate 18,708,144 downwards.
CATCTGTATGCCTCCAGTGGGGGTCCCCCAGAAAGTTAAAGTGTATCAGGCTCGGTCTGGAGGAGATGGAGATGGCGAAACTGTATGTTTTTAACCGCCAAACTATGAGGGCGGTGCGTGAGTACCAGTTTAACTCTGTCCGAGCTACATTGAGGTTTAGGAGTGAGGGCTTGTTGCCGCCATATATGGCTGATGCGGTTCCAAGATGACGAGAGAACATGTTCTGGATAGCAGCGCTGACGGAAGAAATCTAGCATTTTATGGCCTTGATCCTGAAAATCCAAATCCCCAGTACACAAACGTCGCAAGCTAAGAAGCTTGGAAAAATGAATAGAGTCCTTGGACTATCTAGGATGGGAGGAAGAGTACAAGAGATAGCTGTGAAAGTCTGTAGGTTTATAGTGGACAGAAGTAGTAAGCCCGGTATTGCCGATAGTAACGGCAATGTCGAGAAAGTTAGCGGAAGTAGCAGAGACATGGAAGGTGAAAGAAATGACAGGATTGAACTCCTTTACAAAACCGATAAAGTTGTCAAGATCTTCCTCTGGCATTAATGTGACCTCAGTGCCGTCATATACATAGCGTCTATAGAAGGTGGGAAAGGGAGGTCTAAAGGCTCTCAGAGCCTTGTGTTCGAAGTGGCACATGAACAGACATGCGTAGCTGGGGCCCAGTTTGGCACCCATGGTCACACCACTAATCTGGTCGAAGTAAAGGCCATTGAATTCAAAAGAATTGAGTTGGAGGACAAGTCGTGTAAGGTGCAGAATAGTAGATGTAGACATAGAGGAATTGCGTCTTTTGTTCAGAAAGAACTTGATGGCCTGAAGTCCCTGATCATGCGAAATGGATGTGTGTAAGGACACTACATCAAGGGTGAAGATACGGTAGGTGTAACCAGGCAGGAGTGTAAAGGTATCAAAAGCAATGAGAACATGATTCGTGTCCTTAAGATAAGTGGGCAGACTAGTGCCCAGAGGTTGACAGATGCTGTCAAGAAAGTTCTGTAGTGCAGGAACAAGCGGACACTATGTGCCTTCCTGGGTTACCTGGTTTGTGAATCTTAGGGAGCAGATAAAAGGATGGCTTCCCCAAGCAGCTGTCACGGATGTGAAGATGAGTAGCCGAGGGAGAAAGACCAGTCTTGCAGATGAGTTCGTTGATCATGTCACGAACATGGTGGTTGTTGGCCAGAGTCGGATCTTTAGGGCGAGAGGCATAAAATTCAGTGTTGCTCAGCTGGATCATGGCCTCTTGGATGTACAATTCTTTCTTTCAACAAACAATGGCCCCGCCCTTGTCTGCACTCTTGATCACGATATCTCGCCTGCGCTGTAGTTGTGAAAGTGCGCGCTGCTCCCTGGGGGTCAGGTTAGAGTGTCATACACGGGGAAGGCGAAGCTTGTGGAGTTCATGGAGAGTGTGATCAATGTAGAGATCCAAGGAACGAGACGCTCCTGCACAGGGGAAAACAAGACTTTAAAAAAAACTTTTATACATCTCATACTTTCTATTAGTTTTTTTCTCATTTTACTCACTCCCTCTGCCACTTTATAAAACTACACCATACACTTCTATCTACCTTTATTATTTAAACCTGTTTTACTGCAGTCGCCATCTCTTCTATCTGATACAAAACATACTCACACTTGGCCTCATTTTCTGACAAAAGCTGCTGAAACTGGTGGTAAATCAGATGTGAGTGGCCATTTCGAAGCCCGTTGGTTGAATGTCATTGACAGAGCATGGCCGTTCACGTAATTCGGGGGCGGAAGATCTATATAAATGAAAAAACGTGCGGGAAAGGTCAGACTGAGCATAGCCAGTGGCAGATGAAGGGGCAAGTTCGATCTCGTCTGTGTTGGATTAACAAGATGGCACGGACAAAGAACAACAGCACAGCTTATAATCAAAAATAGGATCAGGGAATTGTGGGAATGCATGAAAGCCAACGCCAGTCGGCAGGGCAAAAGATGCAGATAGATATATAGATCTTATACTAGAAATATCATAAATTGGAAGAAAATGATAGCACTGAAAATTTCAAACTACATTTCGTGCAGATTCAGCCCAAACTATATGTCTGTAAGTAAGAGACCTGTGGCTGATCTACGCCGGTGACTTGCATTTTCGGCGTGCATTTGAGTTAGGACTGGAAGATTTCTTTCTCCGTTCAGGATTTTATTCAGATGGTCATGTGACCTGAACCGCATGGAACGATGGAAAGTTGTACTCGTCCAGTCGTCCATCATTATTTCTTCACTCTGCATTTCTCCCAGAAACTACTGGTTCAGATTACTATGTATTTCCTACAGAATTTATTTAGAGATGTCTTTTGACCAAACACGGTAGTTTGGCAAATTATCTTATATGGGTTAAAAAGTTGTGCACCTGTACATGCTGGGGCAGGTTTTAGGAAACACTGACCTAGTTTCAGTAACAGGATAAAACGTTTTTAAAAAGTATTGTTTTACCCTGTGGTTGATAAAGCAAAAATGTTTAGCCACAAGTGTCCAGGCCCTCTTAGAAATACCATTAAGATGTTGGCGAAAACAATCTCTTAAGCGTAAACCGGTCTCCCCTATGTACTTCATACCACAACGTTTGCATATAATAGCATAACTAGTAGATAATAAATGTATATTTATTTCATGATAGATTTTAACATGTCAAAAAGTTCATTTTTAACAAACAAATTAATTATCCCTCCAGAATTGAAGAATATAGCCGCGTGGATAATTTATAAAGAGAAAAACTGGTCTATGTAACACGTTTTCCTACATGTACAAGTGTTCCCATGTGGTGCCATACTACCATGCACAGGCATGCATTTTGGGTGGCTAGATGAACATGATAAAGAAAAATCAAGTGCTGCTTAATGTATCAGTGGTTTAAACCCTGTAAATGCCATGGATCCTTCAGCCGATCTTTGTTTTTATACTAGGTCATACAGATATCAGGGACACTGAAACAGCAAGGCTACTGACCGACTCAGCTATCATAGAGAAGGGGCAGGCAATGGCCTGTGCCGACATCGTCAATGCTATAACATAGGCTGATTTAATAAAACACTTCATCGGTAACTGTGAATCACCAGCGTTGTCAAGAATGAAAGAGTTTTTAATGTTTATTTGTTTGTGTGGCAAAATATTAATAACTAATAACTTGTCATCCAGAAGGATGATCGTCCAACACAGAGAGGATGTAATCAGATACTGGATGTTGGAGGAGAGGAGAGGAAATAGGAGCACCTAATGGATGTGTCTGGAGTTCATAAATTATTGTCCTTTCTAAACTAGCTAAACCAGTGTTCTCAGTAATTAAAATAAATTATCATATAGAAAGCAGAGGGTAAAGAAAATGGTTGCCAGATTCTGCAAGGAAAAACCGGGGTATTTTTCTCTGGCTGAAAAAAGAAAAAAGGAAAACTATTCAAATATCATCATTAACTGCTACTAAACAATAGTAGTAAGATCTAAGAATTTTGTTTTCAAAAGCATATCCAAGGAAAGATATTCATGTACTAATGTTATCGCTCAGCTCAGAAGATTAATTTAAATTATTAGTATTTCGTGTATGTATATAGTACCTGGGTGTCTGAGTGGCGAAGTGGTTAGTGCACTGATCTCTCATGGCGATGGTCGGGGGTTCGAATCCGAGCGGAGGCACACCAGTCACCCAGATGTAGAAATGGTCACCCAACGTCTTGTGGAGTTGGGGTAGGAAAGGCGGTCAGGCGTGATACTCACCATATTACACTCTCGTGTTCTGACAGGTCAAGGAAAATATGGGCACTAACACTATATCCCTATGTGTCTCTAAGGCATGACAGGATTACCTTTACTTTTTTTTATATAATACACACGTTTAATGTTTTATACTTAGCATGCACTTTGGAATTAAAATAAATTAATTCATGGGATATAGAACATTCTTTATTAGAGTACGAATGTGCTTCACCAAAGGATATTAAGCTTCAAGATCCTGCATTATCATGCTTTCCTGTGTCTTGCTTCTAGTGTTTATCTCACTTGAAACTTCTGGAAAAAGGATCTTCCCGCTGACTGACATAATGGAACTCTGAGCAGTTTATTCGATAATTAAAAGCACATTTAATTATTGCTTCAATTGTTGAGACGTGGGGATGATATCGTTCTTCTGTCCAATGCACATTCATGAGGGAAAATAGCATTTCCAGATTTGCATTATGTCCAGGAACACTAAAGATAAATTGACAGTTTTAGTAACTCCAGGTACTGCTCTAAAGAATCAGACTGTCCAAAGAAATAGATCCACCTTTCCTGACTGGTCTGGTATTCCAGTTTATTCTTCTCCTTTTTGAGATATGTCAGTTGATCAAACAATAGTGAATCGTCAGTTGACCATCCCTTATTTTGCAGAAACTTTACAGTCTCTTCCACTTCAAGCCATACTGGTACAGAATCGAAAAGCGTCCACTTACATACGGAAAATTAATTCAAAAGTATCATCCACCTCTGGACATAAGCATGACATATTTCATAAAAGTCGTCCACCTCAACATAAACTTTGTTTAAGTCTATAACTGTTGGGCCTACTTCATCTTCTGCTTGTTTCGAAATCGATTTCAGAGAAAAAAAATCTTTCTTCTTTCCAATGATTTATCAATGGAAGGGTTTCTTCTACAATTAAACCTACTTCTAAGATGCTACTCTCTGCTTTCTCCAGTATTAGATACTTGTCTATTAAAATTTACAGTCATCTAGCTTTGTACAAACCAAAGATAGGGTTCTCTTAGGGAATTTTCAAACAGGGTAATCAAGACTTTTGGTGCTTTTCCTTCAGAGAGGATTTTAATGCTTCATAAAGTCGTAATACTCTTTCCACAGTAGGAGACAAAGATAACCGGCTTGTTTGTGTATGTGACAGCAATTTCAAATATTCTAAGTCCCTAAATTAGCAAAATTCGATCAGGCTTCGTGTGTATGGTATATACTGAGAAATAACTGAAGAATATAATTATTATAGTTTCCACATCTACAGTTAGAACATCAGCTGCTGCCTTTATTGTTTTAAGAAGTATATTCGGAGTGCATCAAACACTGAGAAGGTTTTCATTTAGTTCACTCGTCAATTTTGTGAACACATTGTTCGTGTGGCTCATCGTGCTCCACCAAAATTCATTTTTTCATTGTCACCACAGAACGCAGTGCATTTACCTTTATCAATATTGTTCTCTTCTAATGCACTGACACAGTAATTGCTTATTTCACAAGCAGTTTCACTTTTTAAAGAAGCTAGTTTAAGCGCTTTTATATTCATACCATTTTTAGGACTAAAGTACTGAACCATCAGTGGGTAAATTTTCTCGGCATCATGTTACTAGCATCAGCCGCAGTACCAAAATAGAGGACGTTTGCTAGATCTTCACATACTTGTTTAGTAGTGTCAGGAGCTAAAACAAATTTTACTGTTGCTGTTGCATTAGTTATCCCCAGTGTCACATTTTTTGCTGTTTTGAAATCATTTTTTAGCTTAATTAGGCAGTTTCCATTGAACTGAACGACATATGATGTTAATTTTGTGATAGCACATTGCCATTTCCACCACTTGTACTGAATTTTCCTGCTCAAAAGATTTGGACACAAAATAACTGTCCAGTCATTTAGAAATGCTGCAGAATGCATGTTAGATTTATGCTTTTGTGCTTTTCACTTGCTACCTGGTCTTTTATATTCTCTTTTTCGCCATATCCAACGGCAATGTACCTGGTAACATTTACACATGTTACGTTCTGCTTCATGGTCATTTCTTCCTCATTTTATAAAAGACCATTCCTGAGAATATTTTTCATGAAAGGGAACACTTTCTGTTAGGCATTTTGAAAACACTTCATGCAGTTATGGCATACATAAACAGAACATGAGTTTCTCTCTGTACTGACAACAATGAAAAAATACTAATTTTCTTTCTTTCACCAGCCATAAATCTCAAAGCAACGACACATTATTAGTTTTCAAGGCTATGACGTGGAAATGGAAAAACATATATTTTATCTCACCAAAGCGTGTAAAACTTGCAGCCACTGTAGTCTCCATAAACAAGTAAACTATAAGCCAGTGGCCAGGAAAGATGTCGCACCTTAACTGTTTTGCCGTACTGATCCTCATTTTCTTCTGACGCTGAGACATGGAGGAGACATGACGTCACCAATAGAAAATGTCTCTCTGGCCAAGACAAAACAATGAAAGACGAAATGACACGAAACCCACGAATTCTACCAGTTCCAACTCGGAGACAGGAATAATAAATTAAGTTTCCATTGTTTTGTAATTTCCGTCATTGTGAATTCTTAGGGAGAGAGAAGAAATCGAATGCATTTCGGAAGAATGCTTGGGAGTCAAGACCATAATAAAAGAAAGAACTGGTTCGATGAAGTCTACAGAGAAGAACTCATAAAGAAAAGAGCAGAGAGGCAGATATAGTTGAATAGTATGAACAACAAAAGAAATGAGGAGAAATACCATATACATTTTAAAGAAACTCAAAAAGTTATTCACCAACAAAAACGACGATATATGAAAGACGTGGTAAGCAAGATGTAGACAGGGCATCACAATAAGAAAAGCAGGAAATTCTATAAAGAACTGTGAACAGTAAAACAAGGGTATAAACAGAATATATGGAAATCAAATAAACTAAGCATAAATATGAAAATCAGGATATTTAAGAGTAATGTTCTAAGTGTACTACTCTATGGAAGTGAATGCTGGAAAATCACCAAAACCATAGAAAACAAGTTGAATTCTTTCCAGACTAAATGTTTACGTAGAATTAAAAAAATATTTTGGCCAAACACCATAAGAAATAACATTTTATTGGCAGAAATGCAGATGAAACCACTGACAACAATTATTGAGGAAAGACGCTGGCGATGGTTGGGACATGTGCTCCGAATGACTGACAACTCACTACCAAAAATAGCACTAAGATGGACACCACAGGGGAGCAGAAGTAAGGGTAGACCAAAAGAGACATGGAGAAGAACAACAGAAAGGATGTTGAGCAATAGAGGGCTCACCTGGGCAAGAGCAGAAAAAAAGGCGAAAGACAGGCATTTGTGGAAAACCCTTGCGGAAGCCCCATGTGCCCTGGGCACTTAAGGTCCAGAGAGAGAGAGAGAGAGATAAACAACCTCTACAGAACTTGAAGGATAGTAATGGAAACATGATAAATAATGAAGGAAAAATCTGTATCAGGTGGAAAGAATATTTTGATAAACTACTAAACTGTGAAGAGCCTATAAGCACATTACTATGGGAAGAAATATGTACGTGTGAACCTGAAATAGAGGAACCAGACTTAGAAGAAGTCATCTCCAGTATCATGTTTCTACTAAACAACAAAGTAACGGATTCAGGTGGAATTGCTGCAGAAGTGATTAAGGAAGGAGGTCTAAATCTACATGAACAGATATGTGCACTAATACAACAAATATGGAGAGAAGAGAAACTCCCTAGTGAATGGAGAGAATTGTTACTGATCCCTGTATTAAAAAAATGTGACAAGAGTAAGTGTAAAAACTACAGAGAAATATCCTTATTACAAAAAAGCTACAAAATACTGTCTATTATACTTTTAAATAGATTAAAACCATACGATGAGAACATACTGGGAAACTAACAAGCAGGTTTCAAGAAGAATAGATCAATCGTAGACCAACTATTTTATCTACATTAAAGAGCAGAAAAGTACTGGAATATGGAAAAGAAGTACATAATATCTTCATTGACATGAAGAAAGCTTATGACAGCATAGATATGAGCACTTATGGAAACATTATGAAAGAATTTGAGATACCTAATTAATTAATAAATTTGACCACAATATGCATAGAAGGTGCACAAAATATAGTGATATATAAAGGAAGAAAGTCAGAAACCTAGAAAAGAACTGGTTTAAAACAAAGTGATACATTATCTCCATTACTATTCAACCCAGTGCTAGAAAAGGTAATCAGAAAATGACAGAAGAAAACAAGAAACCATGAAAGAAGTCATCAATACCTGAATACATCTGAGAAATGTAGCACTAAAAGTGGGCTTGACCATTAACCAAGATAAGACAGAGTATATAAAAATATCGAGACTAGAGGCAGAATGATCCTGATTATATATATATATATATATATATATATATATATATATATAAGGAAAATTCTCGATGTCAAGTGGAATGAATTCAAGAACAATGCAGAGATAAGACAGATGACTGAACAACAACCAGTCTCATGGGTGATCAGGAAAAGGAGATGGACATATGTTGGTCACTTGATGAGAAGAAATGATCAGAGAATCCCAAAACAAGCTATCAAGTGGAACACAACAGATCGAAGAAAAAGAGGCAGACCGCATGAAACTCTGAAGAGGACATTATTAAGAGAGGCCAAATTAACAGGCATAAAATCCTTTGATGAGGTTGAAAGACTCGCCGAAGACAGGAAAAATTGGCAAACTACTTTGCGAGCCCTATGTGACGTTTAACGGCACGGGAAGGATATAAGATATATATGTGTGTGTATGTGTATGTATGTTGGAGATATGATCTTTAGGAAAGCAGAAATATACAAATATCTAGGTGCAACTTTCAAAAGAAGCAACATAGTAAGCAAGGAAATTAAAAGCAGAGTCAGCCAGTCAGTCATTTGCATGTCCCTTGTGGAACTTTGCCTCCTTAATAGCACTCCTATAGGCCTCTTGATTGTAAGCAAGATGCCCTGCAGCTGATGCATCCATTCGCAGATCACCAGCGATGCCTTGCAACCATCTTCGCATTGGTCTTCCCCTCTTTCGTTTTCCCATTATGTACCCTTCCAAGACTGTCTTCTCTAAATTCTCATGACGTTTATTATATCCAAAATATTTAAGTTTTCTTTCTTTAATCTTATTTACTAGCCAACCTTCTTCAATATTATGTTCTTATAGTATGGATATATGTGTTCTTTTTTGTGTCTATGATATTTGAAGGACTCTTATTTAGCATTTACATTCAAAGGGATTTATATGTTTCTCAGCTGTTTTGTCCAAGTCTCACAGGCATATGTAGCAATGGGAAAGTTGCATGCCATTAAAAATCTTATTTTTGTAGTTCTGTCTATTCTGCTCCACAGATTCTTTAGTTGTTTTATTTTTTGAAGAGCGATAGATATCCTTTTAACTTCCCTCATTGTATCTCCAGTGTTAATAATTAATGATCCGAGATATTCAAAACTCTCCACCACTTCCAATTTTTCTTCATTGATACATATTTCAGCTGCCCTATTTGTTATGTCAGATGTCATCAATTTAGTTTTCTTTGCATTAAGATATAAGTTTTGCTCTTCACTATTCTTACAGACTGACATAATTAGTTTTTCCATTCCTTTTTGTGTTGTGGACAGTAATACTGTGTCATCAGCATATTTCTCTCTCTGAACCTTAAGTGCCCAGGGCACATGGGGCTTCCGCAAGGGTTTTCCACAAATGCCTGTCTTTCGCCTTTTTTTCTGCTCTTGCCCAGGTGAGCCCTCTATTGCTCAACATCCTTTCTGTTGTTCTTCTCCATGTCTCTTTTGGTCTACCCTTACTTCTGCTCCCCTGTGGTGTCCATCTTAGTGCTATTTTTGGTAGTGAGTTGTCAGTCATTCGGAACCATCGCCAGCGTCTTTCCTCAATAATTGTTGTCAGTGGTTTCATCTGCATTTCTGCCAATAAGATGTTATTTCTTATGGTGCTTGGCCAAAATTTTTTTTTAAATTCTACGTAAACATTTAGTCTGGAAAGAATTCAACTTGTTTTCTATGGTTTTGGTGATTTTCCAGCATTCACTTCCATAGAGTAGTACACTTAGAACATTACTCTTAAATATCCTGATTTTCATATTTATGCTTAGTTTATTTGATTTCCATATATTCTGTAGCATTGCAAAAGCCTGGTTTGCTCTAGTAAGTCTGCTGTTGATGTCCTCTTTGCTGTCTCCATTTTCTACTACTCTGCTGCCAAGGTATACAAATTCGTTGACCTCCTCCACTAACTTGTTATCTACTCTGAGTACATTTCTGTTGTTCACATTTTGCTTCATTAACTTTGTCTTTCCTACGTTGATCTTTAGTCCTATGTTGTTTGCATTCTGGGTTAACTTGTTTATTTTATCTTGCATATCTTTGTGTCTGCTTGATAATAGACAAATGTCGTCCGCAAAGTCAAGGTCCTCCAGCACTGTGTCAAGGGTCCATTGTAATCCTCTGCGTTTGTCTGATGTTGCCTCCTTCATTAACCAGTCTACTGCCAAGATAAATAATGTTGGTGATAGTACACATCCCTGTTTCACTCCTGTTTGTACCCTAAAGCTGCTGGAGGTATGTTCTCCACAGATAACTTTGCACTGAAAACCCTCGTATAGGGCTTTGATTACATTAACTATTTTATGGGGGAGGCCATGCCATCTTAGGATTTTCCACAGTGCATCTCTGTTGACACTGTCAAAGGCTTTCTCAAAATCTATGAATAATGCATATGTTGTGCTATGCCACTCATTTGCCTGTTCTAATATTTGTCTAAGTACAAATATATGGTCTATGCATGATCTTCCTTTCCTAAATCCTGCCTGCTCTTTCCGAAGTTTTTCCTCAAGTGTTGGTACAATTCTGTTGATGATTATTCTGCAAAATACTTTACTAGTGAGTGGCAGTAGGGTAATGCCTCTCCAGTTCCCGCAATCTCTGAGGTCACCCTTCTTTGGTAGTTTTACTATAAGACCAGTTTTCCACTCCTCTGGGGCTTTTTCTAAATCCCAAATTTGTTGTAATATCCGGCAAAGTTGTTTTGGTGTTTCTGTTTCTTCTGCTTTCAACATCTCAGCAGTCACTTCATCTTCACCTGGTGCCCTGTCTGATTTTAGCATCTTTATCGCCTCTTTTACTTCATTTATTGTTATTGGTCCTGTATTGATGTTTAGTTCCGTTTTTTGCTTCAGGTATATCTATTGTTTGTGCTGCTTGTGTTCTGTTTAGTAGGGTGTTAAAGTGTTCCCTCCATCTTTCAATTTTTTCTCTTTCTCCACTGACCAGTTGTCCATTTTGTGTTCTTACTGCACTTTCACATCTTGTATTGAAGTTACCTGTCATCTGCTTTGTGTTTTTATATATGGTTTTCATGTCATTTGTATATGCTGCTTTCTCTGCTGTTTCTGCTAAGTTGTCATAGTATTGACGTTTATCTTGACGGCATGATTCCTTCACTTCTTTGTCTTTTTGTGCATAATTACTTAAAACTCGTTCTTTAAGCCTTGTGATTTGGTGTTCAGTAATTTTTTCTTGATTTCTTTTCTTTGCTCTCTTTTCCCATGTGGTCTCACTTATCCATTCCTCTTTTCTCTTTTCCGATATCCCAGCACCTCTTTTGCTGTTTCCTGTAGTGTTTTATTGAACTCTAATATGGACATTTCTGCTTCGTCTTGTAGGACACTGAAGCGGTTCTTAAGTATTATTGAGAATTCATTTTTTGTTTGCTGGTCTATCAGTTTTCTTGTATCAAAATGTATCTTCTGTGTTCTCCGATTCTGGCTTTCCTTAATTTTAGTTTTATTTTTGCTACCAGAAGGTTGTGATCACTTCCTATATCTGCTCCTTTCCTTGCTCGCACATCTTGTAGTGACCGTTTCCACTTGTTGTTTATTAGTATGTGATCGATTTGGTTTTCTGTGGTTTTATCTGGTGACCTCCAAGTCACCTTATGGATGTTTTTGTGTTGGAAAATTGTCCCTCCGATGGTCATCATGTTTTCTTCACAGAAACTGCACAGTCTTTCTCCATTTTCATTTATTTCTCCGATTCCTTCTCTTCCCATGATTCTTCTTCTATCTTCATTTCCTTCACCTACTTTTGCATTGAAGTCGCCCAAGATGAGTAGCATATCATGCTTGGGTATTGTTTCTACTGTGGCTTGGAGGCTGTTGTAAAAATCTTCTTTTAATTCCTCTTCAGCTGCTTCTGTTGGTGCATAACAAACTATAATAGACAGCTTCGTGAATCTTGAGTTGAACCGTGCATATAATAATCTCTCATTTATTGGGGTCCATTTCAGCAATGCTCTTGATGCTTCTTTTGTTATAATCAATGCTACTCCTCCTTCATGAAGATCTTCTTTACCTGACCATATTATTGTATCTTCTGTGTGCTGTGTTGTTAATTTCCTTCTGCCTTGTCCTGTCCATCTTGCTTCTTGTATTCCTAGTATGTCTAGTTTGTATCTGTGCATTTCCTTGATGGTTTGTGCTAGTTTTCCAGTCTGGTTTAGTGTTCTTACATTCCAGCTGCCTATTTGCATCTTTTGTTTAGGTTCCAGGAGGTCTGCAGTCGGGCTGGGGACTTCCAGTGGCTGGCTTTCATCCACAACCTTCATGGGCTCAGTTTCCTGATACGCATTTCTCCTTCCACCTGCATTTGCTTTTTCCCTTGCTTCTGTTTCTGTAGCAGTCTGATAGTTTTTTACCAGATAGGGTTGCTGGCCCTATGCTGAACCCTCCTTAGTCGCCTTTTACGATCATGCATGGTAGGGTACAGTGGTCCTATTCTTTGCAGATCCCGGGTACCACACGGGGGATCAGCATATTTAATCTCTGGGAATTCATAACTTCCAATTGTTATGGTATCGTAATATTCTTTGTGTACACCTTCTCTAACATTCCTCATGATATTTTCAGTATACAAGTTAAATAAGTAAGAAGACAGTATTCAACCCTGACGGACCCATTGTTTCATCATTTATTCTTAATGCTGCTTTTAGGCTAGCTACAGCCATGATATTAAGTGTATCACATGTGTTGGAAATCCCTTTTTTTCCAAAGTTTTTGGTGTTGTACACAGTCAAATGCATTTGAATAGTCTATAAAAGAAAAATATAGATTCACATTAAATTCTCTGCATTTCTCTGTTATTAATCTTAAATTGAATATATGATCTCGTTTTCCTTTTCCTTTTCTAAAATGAGATGTATTCCAGCCAAGGTGACGAGCTCCATCTGGTCATTGTTGTTTGCCAGCGGAAGATGTTGATAGTGTCTTTCTTTATCTGTTCCCGCTTGGTATTTGTGGGCTGTCCCAGAAACTCAAACTCTGTGATGTTATTAATTACATTTATCAGTGTTTTTATAAATAGTTTTCTCTATACTCCAAGTCTGTGCATAAACTGTGTGGTTTTTCTGATTAATTACTTTGATGTGATTTTAGCTGCCACAAAAGACAGTTCTGTGCCTTTCACTTTATTTTCCCAGTAGCTCAGTAATTATAGATTAGAGTAATCAAAAACACTCCTTTGAATTTAATAAAGATATGAAAATAAATAGGGAAGGGAAATTTTCAGAATTCATATAAATACATATGAACAGGTAGAAAAGTTAGAAGCGTGTAACACAAACTCAAAACTTCATATTCTTGTCTCGCATAGAACACCATGAGCAATGCAACAAATTATGTTTAGTTCTTCTGTTAAATTTTAACATAACTCTAAGATTTTTAACAGTATTCTCACATGAGTAAGTTTCGCTCAAATATTTTTTAAAATGACATTTTCAGAATGCCAGCCACCATATTTTGGTCTTGATTGTAAAGAAAATTGTACTTACTGTTGGAATAATTCATGTGACATATATAATGGGATGTGCTACAGGTACCCTCCAGGAAAAATTGGAGATCGTTGTGATCAATGTGAGTCTTGTGTTATTTTTCAATAAAACAAAATTTAAAGCTTCAAGATCAATGTTTTATAATATGCTCTGTTCAGAATGTTTTACTCAGTTATTGTCAGTTTCGATTTAGCATTAAATTGCAAAAGCAAATTTATTTATACTAAAACAGTGTCAAAGTAACAAACAAGGATTATAATTTAACATATGGATAGCTTTGTGGATGACGTTCTCGATATGAGCCCCTTCCGTGGGACTCCCCAACCTCTTGGAGATGTAATACAAAGTTCTGTACAGTACAAGTGAGCATTTCTCTTGTGACTTGTATATAACTGTCTATAATCCTCTCCTTCAGTTCAGTCAGATTTCAGGGAGCACTGCTTGACATTTTGTCCTTCAAAATGTGGGATTGCTTTCGACAGCATGAATATACTTCGAACCAATTTACGCAAATATCCGTAATTTCTTCTAGTCTCTGACAACTGTGTGCTGAGAACAGCGGACTAAGTTTGCGGTGGAAATCAGAAATCATGAAGCAGAACCTTCATATTCTAAAACACATTTGGTTTAATGATGAGCCTATGTTCATCTCACAGGGGACATTAACAAACATAATGTGCGTTTCTGAGGTGCTCATTACATACAAAAATTCAGGAAACCACCATGTATATATATATATATATATGAATAAACATTGGAAGCAGTAAAATGTGTTAAAATGAAGATTTCACTTATTACAGACAATAAAGGTAAACAGGAGATAACAAAAGTTCTAAATAGTAAATAGAAGTGTTTGAGGTGACATAGCAAGAAGATGCTGCCTTTTTATTTTGAAGATTAGTTATAATACAGCGAAGTCCACATGATTTGTCTCCCTCTGAACTCTAACTCTCTGTACCTTAATTTTTTGGGTTTCAAACTTCAATAAAAATTTTGAAACTTTTGACTCCATATTTTTTCACTTTCATTCGTGTCTCATAGCATTATAAATATGCTGAGCATATAAAGTATAAAATCAAACAAATAAAAAGAAACTTTAAAGTTCAGATACATTTTCAGACACAAAAAAATGGAAAATATTTTTTGTCCCTACAGATTGCCCACATTTACAATTTGGTGAAAACTGTAGCCTGAACTGTAGCACAAACTGTGGAGGCAATGGCAGCTGTGACCCAGTAAATGGAACCTGCACTCAAAGTTGTGATAGTGGCTTTACTGGTCCTAGGTGTGAACAAAGTAAGTACAAATTAGATAGAACATTTTTGGCAGTGATTTATAAATTATAATGAGAATAGATGTCTCAATTAATTTTTTTAGTATTGCATTGATTTTATTTCATTCATTTTAATTGCTTTTTGAGTTGTAAAAGAAGTTTAAAACAGAGATACAAGCTTTGACACTATAATTTATTATTTTTTACACCATCTTTTTGTTCAGTATAGACTGCACTCATGGCTTTTTTGTGGGTGGGGGGAGTTTGCAGACAAACATTCCACAACTTAATATGACTTTTTAAAAAATGAACTATAAAAGTGACACTATAAATCATTTTTTGCACTAAACTCCTCCTGAAACAAGTGAACAGATTTGTCTTAACCTATCAAAAGCCGGCTGACGTGCAAGATGGCGGGCGTTTTTAAACGCTCTTGTCGCCGTGCACAAATCAGTGGGATTCCGCTTGATTTGTCACATTTCCTGAACCAGGAGTTGGACATAAGGCTAACATCCTTATCCTGGGACCTATCGAGGAAAAGAGGACATGTTATGGAATATAGCGACAAAACCAACCGAGGACAGCTGTTGAAGAAATAAACCAATTTGCATACCTTGACAGCTACATAGACCAGGATTGTTACA
The DNA here is from genome assembly GCA_009760885.1 of Achatina immaculata. Taxonomy (NCBI): domain Eukaryota; kingdom Metazoa; phylum Mollusca; class Gastropoda; order Stylommatophora; family Achatinidae; genus Lissachatina; species Lissachatina immaculata. Next base: position 18,692,587 of record CM019701.1, on the reverse strand, counting down.
CCAGAAAGGAAGTTAGACTTCAAATTACAAAAGCAGCATTGACCTTCAAGAATCTTGAGTACATAGGGCAGTCAAAAGTTTTAAGCACAAAAACCAAGTTAAGATTATTAAATTCAAATGTAATATCCACCCTCATTTATGCATGTGGAAGCTGGAAAACAACTAAAGAAATAGACAACAAATTAGACTCTTTTGATAACAAATGCCTAAGGAAAATATTCAACATCAAGTGGAATGAATTAAAGAACATTGCAGAGATAAGGCAGATGAGCAAACCTGTCTCATGGATGATCAGAAAAAGAAGATGGACATATGTCAGTCATGTGATGATAAGAAACAATCAGATAATCCCAGAACAAGTTATCAAGTGGAACACAGCAGGCTAAAGAAAAAGTGGTGTCCTGAAAGCATTTTCTTTAAAAACCAGGACTATCCCAGAAAACCGGCACATCTGGCAAACTACCACACATAGTGTAAACAAACTCAAAAAGTTATTCACCAACAAAAATGACAATATATGAAAGACATGGTAAACGAGATGCAGATATGCCATCAAAATAAGAAAGCAGGAAATTCTATAAATAACTGCAAACATTTAAGCAAGGGTATAAACAACCTCTGCAGAGTTTGAAGAATAGTAATGGAAATGATATATAATGAAGAGAAAATCTGTATCAGATAGAAAGAATATTTTGAAAAGCTACTAAACTGTGTAATTACTAAATGTAGTTTGTGATGAGATGGAGATTACCTTGACAGAGACAGAGGAAATTCTAAAAAGATGGAAGGAATATTGCAGAGGAATGTATGAAACAACTGATTGAAGTAGAAATCAACAGTGTGAATTACTATTGGAGGAGAAAGAACCCGAACCGACAATAGAAGAAGTTTTATGGGCAATAAAGAGTCTGAAAAATGGTATATCACCAGGATGTGATAACAGCTGAACTTATTAAAGGAGGAGGAAAGGAGTGTGCAACAATCTATCATGCACTATGTAAAAAGATATGGCACTCAAATATTTGGCCAAAAGAATGGAAAAGAACTATTTCACTGCCAAAAAAGGGTAACCTGAAATTATGCACAAATTACAGAACTGTTGCCCTGATTAGTCATGTCAGTAAAATTCTGTTAAAAATCATATTGGGGTAGACTTTGTAAGAAAATAAAAGAAGAAGTCAATATGGTCCACGCTAGTTTCAGGTAAGGAAGAAGATCAAGAGATCATATATTCAATATAAGATTAATAATAGAGAAATGCCGAGAATTTAATGTGAATCTATATTTATCTTTTATAGACTATTCAAAGGCATTTGATTGTGTACAACACCAGAAACTTTGGGAAATAATGGAAAAAAAATGGGATTTCCAACACATTTGATACAATTAACATCACTGCTGTATCTAGACCAACAGGCGGCATTAAGAATAAATGGTGAAATAATAACTTGGTTTAAAGTAAAACAAGGGGTCCATCAGGGATGCATATTGTCACTTTACTTATTTAACTTGTGTACTGAAAATATAATTAGGAATGTTAGAGAAGGTGTAGGCAAAGAATATTATGATGCTATAACAATTGGAAGTTATGAAATACCAGAGATTAGATATGCTGATGACACAGTATTACTGTTCACAACATAAAAAGGGGTGGAAAAACTAATTATGTCAGTCTGTAAGAATAGTGAAGTGCAAAACCTCTATCTTAATGTGAGAAAACTAAATTGATGACAACTGACAAAACAAACAAGGCAGTTGAAATATGTATCAGTGAGGAAAAATTGGAAGAAGTAGGGAGTTTTGAATATCTCAGATCACTACTAACTAATAATGGAGATACAATGATGGAAATTAAAATGAGGACATCTATCGCTCTTTAGAAAGTAAAACAACTAAAGAATCTGTGGAGAGGAACAGACAGAACTACAAAAATAAGATTTTTTAAGGGCATGCAACTTTTCCATTGCAACATATGCCTGTGAGATCTGGACACTTAAATATTTTGGACACATTAAATAGACATCATGATAATCTAGAGAAGACTGTCTTGGAAGGCTATATAATGGGAAAAAAGAAAGAGAGGAAGACCAAGGCAAAGATGGATGCATGACATCATTAATGATCTGCAAATAGATGCATCAGCAGCAGGGCATCTTGCTTAGATTGGAGAGGCATACAGGAGTGCTGTTAGGGAGGCAAAGTTCCGCAAGGACATACAAATGAATGAATGAATGAATTAATTAAACTGTGAAGAGCCTATAAGCACATTACCATGGGAAGAAATACAGACTTATGAACCTGAAATAGAGGAACCAGAATTAAAAGGAGTTATCTCCAGTATCATGCTTCTATGAAACAACAAAGCAACTGGTTCAGATGTAATTGCTGCAGAAGTGATTAAGGAAGGAGGTCTAAATCTACATGAACATATATGTGCACTAATACAACAAATATGGAGAGAAGAAAAGCACCCTAGTGAATGGAGAGAATCATTATTGATCCCAGTATTAAAAAAAGTGATAAGAGCAAATTGGGAAAACTACCGAGGAATATCCTTACCAAAAACTTGCTACAAAATATTATCTTTTATACTTTTAAATAGATTAAAACCATACAGCGAGAACATACTAGAAGACTATCAAGTAGATTTTAGGAAGAATAGATCAACCATAGACCAAATATTTTATTTACGTCAAAGAGCAGAAAAGTACTGGGGATATGGAAAAGAAGTACATAATATCTGAATTGACTTCAAGAAAGCTTATGACAGCACAGGTAGGATCAGCTTTTGGAAAATTATGAAAGAATTTGAGATACCTAAAAAAATTAATCAATTTGACCAGAATATGCATGAAGGATGCATAAAATACAGTAATATATAAAAGAAGAAAGTCAAAACCCTTCTAGAAAAGAACTTATTTAATACAAGGTGATACATTGTCTCCATTACTATTCAGCCTAGTACTAGAAAAAGTAATAAGAAAAATGAAAGAACAAGGCAGTGCAGAAGAACACGCTACAGTAAAATACTAGGATATGTTGATGACATTGACATAATGGAGTAAACTATGCAAGAAGTCATCAATACCTGTATACACTGAGAGATGTGGAACTAAAAGTGGGCTTGATCATTAATCAAGATAAGACAGAGTATATGAAGATATCAAGAGACCAGAGGTAGAATGATCCAGATTATGTATATGTTGGGAATATGATCATAAGGAAAGCAGGAACATACAAATATCTAGGCACAACCTTCAAAAGAAGCAACATAGTAAGCAAGGCAATTAAAGCAGAGTTAAGATAGAGAGTAAAATATACTTCGAATTGTAACATCTGTTAAAATCCAAAATCCTGTCCCAAACCACCAAAATAACAATCTACAAAACTATCATAAGATCAGTCATCATGTATGGATCAGAAACATGGAGTACAACAAAGAAAGATGAACAGCAGTTGCAGATCTTTGAGAACAAGATCCTAAGAAGAATCATTGGGCCCATAAAGGATACCAACAGTTGAGAATGGAGACCTAGAAAGAACACTGAACTGAACAGCTTATTTAAATTCCAATAAATTATACATGTCTTGAAACTGAACAGACTACGCTGTTTGGGCCATGTAGAAAAAATGGAAGAGAACAGACAAACGAAAGTGATGCATGTACAAAGAGATGAGGGAAACAAGATCAAGGGGCAGACCAAGATAGAGATGGAAAGACAACATAGAAGAGGATATAAAAGAAATTGGTGTCACCAACTGGAGAGAGAAGATTAGGAATAGAGAGGAATGGAGGTGAACTTTATCTGCAGCAATGACCCTTAATGGCTCAGAAAGCTGAAGAAGAAGAGTATCTAGATTATTATATCTGAAACAAAATGTATAAACTAGAAAAAAGTAGGAATAGCTTTATTATTTAATGAATACAAAGTTGTGATGTTTCGGCGTTTGCCTTTGTCAGACAATAACAAACAGGATGAAGAATAAGATAGAGGTGACAAAGTATATAATTACATTAAAGTAAGTTAATGAAATAACAAAGAAATGAAAAAAATGAATGAAAAATACAAAATAAAACTTTAAAATTAAATGGCACTTAGCTTGAATAAATGAGAGCACTGTGAGGTGTCCCTTTTTTGGCATCAGCAATGTAAACAAGAAATGTCTGTTACCAGGGTGAGGACGCATACATTCTTAAAGGTGTAAAATAGTGCATGATTGAATATAGAAAATGTTAAGAGAAGAGGGATGAGCAGAGAAGAAGTACAGAATTCTACAAAGAACAGTGATGTTTGGAGAGTCAGTATCCATGGATGATGCTCATAAGGGAGTGAAAAGTGGTGTTACATAGTCATGAGTGGATAGAAAATTGTAATGTTGGATAGTGGAAGATTGAAGGGAGTCTATATAAGAGAATGTGAAATGGATGATTATGGTTGTGGCAGAGGAGTAGCAATGGGATGGTTCATGAGTCTAAACAAAGTGCAACAAGTGAGAATGAGTATGATTGTGGAAGATTATGTGTAGCTAAATAAAGAGTTTAAACCATGTGGTTCCAGCATCCCAAAATCTTGAATGTAGTGGTTCTCAAGTGATAAGCAGCTTGTGTTATCTGCATGACATTGTTTAATGGCTATTACCAGAAAATCAAATTTACCTCTATGGTTGGGGCCATTGAAATGATTAGGGATGGATTTCAAAGCATGATGGATGATATCATATAGATTTTTCTGTATGTGGTTCCCTAGTCCGAGGCCAGTTTCACCAATATAAGTTATCCTGCATCTTTTGCATATGATGACATATATTACATTGCGGGACTCGCTTGTGAATCCCTCATGGAGGGTCAGGATAGTTTTAGGGAAGGTGACTGTTTTTGTTTCCCAAACTACAGGGCAGGTAACACAGTGAGGGCGGTTACATTTTCTGGTTCCAACATATGTAAGGCTCCGCATTAAGTGGCTATGGATGAGGATGTCCTTGAGATTTGGCTCATGCTTGTAAACTAATAAGGGTGGATCAGAGAAGATATCATGGGTGTCAGGGTGTCTGAAACAATTACTTTACACATTCATGATGAAAAATAATGTCTAACAAATGCTATGCATTTCTATGTTGTCAGAGTGTGACCAGTGTGAGTATACAGTATTGTTTTTATTTTAAATTAGTTTCTTATTTCATTTTGCACAATTTCGAATGAAAAAAGAAAATTAATGATTTTCCTTCACTATAACTATAGTAATATAGTTATAGTGTTTTTGGTTACACTTGTTATAGTAACTTAATATTTTAAGTAATATGTTTTTGTGTAATTTGATGCTTAGAATTACATTTGTTTTAGTAATCTGGTGTTCAGAGATTTCCTTTCCTCAGAATTAATTTTTTTCCTGGGAGCCCTGGGCCTGGGATTTGTGGGCTGTTCCAGAAACTCAAACTCTGTGATTTTATTAATCACAGTTATTCAGGGTTTTTAAAAACAGTTTTCTCTATACTCCAAGTCTGTGCATAAACTGTGTGGTCTTTTCTAATTAATTATTTGATGTGATTTTAGCTGTTACAACAGACGGTTCTGTGCCTTTCATTTTATTTCCCATTAGCTCAGTAATTATAGATTAGAGTAATAAAAAACACTTCTCTGAATTTAGTACTGACAACAAAAACCATGCCAGGAGCTGACTGCAATAGTGACCATGATCCACTCTGTGGAAAAGTTAGAATAAAGCTAAAGAAAGCAGGCAGAAAAGTGAGAAACATCAAACTGAATACAGAGCTCCTTAAAAATGACCAAGAACTGCAAGAACAATACAAAGTTATTATAACAAATAGATACAATGCAATAGCAAAGATAAATAGTATAGATGAACAATGGGCAATGTTAAGAGATTCGATCCACCAAACTGTTAAGGAGATATCATTCATCATTCATTTGCATGTCCCTTGCGGAACTTTGCCTCCCAAACAGCACTCCTGTAGGCCTCTCAGTTGAGAGCAAGATGGCCTGCTGCTGTTGCATCCATTTCAAGTTTGTCAATGATGTCTTGCAGCCATCTTCGTTTTGGTCTTCTTTTTCTTTTTCCCATTATGTATCCTTCCAAGATGGTCTTCTTTAAATTATCATGACGTTTAATGTGTCCAAAATATTTAAGTTTTCTCTCTTTAATCCTCTTTACTAGCCAGCCTTCTTCAATATTAAGCTCTTGTAGTATAGATATATTTGTTCTTTTTTGTGTCCATGATATTTGGAGAACTCTTCTGTAGCATTTACATTCAAAGGCATTTATGTGTTTCTCAGCTGTTTTGTTAAGTGTCCAGGTCTCACAGGCATATGCTGCGATGGGAAAGATGCATGCCCTTAAAAATCTTATTTTTGTGGTTCTGTCTGCTCCTCTCCACAGATATTTGTTTTACTTTCTGAGGAGCGTTAGATGTCCTCCTTTTAATTTCCCTCATTGTATCTCCATTATTAGTTAGTAGTGATCCAAGATATTCAAAACTCTCCACTTCTTCCAATTTTTCCTCATTGATACATATTTCAGTTGCCTTGTTTGTTTTGTCATTTGGTATCAATTTAGTTTTCTTTGCATTAAGATAGAGGTTCTGCTCTTCGCTGTTCTTACGGACTGACATAATTAGTTTTTCCATTCCTTTTTGTGTTGTGGACAGTAATACTGTGTCATCAGCATATCTAATCTCTGGTATTTCATAACCTCCAATTGTTATGGCATCATAACATTTGTTGTCTACATCTTCTCTAACATTCCTCATTATATTTTCAGTATACAAGTTAAATAAGAAGGGTGACAATATGCACCCCTGACGGACTCCTTGTTTTATGTCAAACCAAGTTGTTGTTTCACCATTTATTCTTACTTCTGCTTGTTGGTCTAGATACAGCTCTCTCTCTCTCTGAACCTTAAGTGCCCAGGGCACATGGGGCTTCCACAAGGGTTTTCCGCAAATGACTGTCCTTCGTCTTTTTTTCTGCTCTTGCCCAGGTGAGCCCTCTATTGCTCAACATCCTTTCTGTTGTTCTTCTCCATGTCTCTTTTGGTCTACCCTTACTTCTGTTCCCCTGTGGTGTCCATCTTAGTGCTATTTTTGGTAGTGAGTTGTCAGTCATTCGGAGCACATGTCCCAACCATCACCAGCGTCTTTCCTCAATAATTGTTGTCAGTGGCTTCATCTGCATTTCTGCCAATAAGATGTTATTTCTTATGATGTTTGGCCAAAATATTTTTCTAATTCTTTGCAAACACTTAGTCTGGAAAGAATTCAATTTGTTTTCTATGGTTTTTGGTGATTTTCCAGCATTCACTTCCATAGAGTAGTACACTTAGAACATTACTCTTAAATATCCTGATTTTCATATTTATGCTTAGTTTTTTTTATTTCCATATAGTCTGCAGCATTGCAAAAGCCTGATTTGCTCTAATAAGTCTGCTGTTGATGTCCTCTGTGCTGTCTCCATTTTCTACTACTCTGCTGCCAATGTATACAAATTCGTTGACCTCCTCCACTAACTTGCTATCTGCTCTGAGTACATTTCTGTTGTTCACATTTTGCTTCATTAACTTTGTCTTTCCTACGTTGATCTTTAGTCCTATGTTGTTTGCATTCTGAGTTAGCTTGTTTATTTTATCTTGCATATCTTTGTGACTGCTTGATAATAGACAAATGTCGTCCGCAAAGTCAAGGTCCTCCAGCACTGTGTCAGAGGTCCATTGTAATCCTCTGCGTTTGTCTGATGTTGCCTCCTTCATTAACCAGTCTACTGCCAAGATAAATAATGTTGGTGATAGTACACATCCCTGTTTCACTCCTGTTTGTACCCTAAAGCTGCTGGAGGTATGTTCTCCACAGATAACTTTGCACTGAAAACCCTCGTATAGGGCTTTGATTACATTAACTATTTTATGGGGGAGGCCATGCCATCTTAGGATTTTCCACAGTGCATCTCTGTTGACACTGTCAAAGGCTTTCCCAAAATCTATGAATAATGCATATGTTGTCCTATGCCACTCATTTGCCTGTTCTAATATTTGTCTAAGTACAAATATGTGGTCTATGCATGATCTTCCTTTCCTAAATCCTGCCTGCTCTTTCCGAAGTTTTTCCTCAAGTGTTAGTACAATTCTGTTGATGATTATTCTACAAAATACTTTACTGGTGAGTGGCAGTAGGGTAATGCCTCTCCAGTTCCTGCAATCTCTGAGGTCACCCTTCTTTGATAGTTTTACTATAAGCCCAGTTTCCACTCCTCTGGAGCTTTTTCTAGATCCCAACTTTGTTGTAATATCTGGCAAAGTTGTTTTGGTGTTTCTGTTTCTTCTGCTTTCAACATCTCAGCAGTCACTTCATCTTCACCTGGTGCCCTGTCTGATTTTAGCTTCTTTATCACCTCCTTTACTTCATTTATTGTTATTGGTCCTGTATTGATGTTTAGTTCCGTTTTTGCTTCAGGTATGTCTATTCTTTGTGCTGCTTGTGTTCTGTTTAGTAGGGTGTTAAAGTGTTCCCTCCATCTTTCAATTTTTTCTCTTTCTCCACTGACCAGTTGTCCATTTTGTGTTCTTACTGCACTTTCACATCTTGTGTTGAAGTTACCTGTCATCTGCTTTGTGATTTTATATATGGTTTTCATGTCACTTGTATATGCTGCTTTCTCTGCTGTTTCTGCTAAGTTGTCATAGTATTGACGTTTATCTTGATGGCATGATTCCTTCACTTCTTTGTCTTTTTGTGCATAATTACTTAAAACTCGTTCTTTAAGCCCTTGTGATTTGGTGTTCAGTAATTTTTTTTTGATTTCTTTTCTTTGCTCTATCTTTTCCCATGTGGTCTTGCTTATCCATTCCTCTTTTCTCCTTTTCCGATATCCCAGCACCTCTTTTGCTGTTTCCTGTAGTGTTTTATTGAACTCTAATATGGACATTTCTGCTTCGTCTTGTAGGACACTGAAGCGGTACTTAAGTACTATTGAGAATTCATTTCTTGTTTGCTGGTCTTTCAGTTTTGTTGTATCAAAACATATCTTTCTGTGTTCTCCGATTTTGGCTTTCTTTAATTTTAGTTTTATTTTTGCTACCAGAAGGTTGTGATCACTTCCTACATCTGCTCCTTTCCTTGCTCGCACATCTTGTAGTGACCGTTTCCACTTGTTGTTTATTAGTATGTGATCGATTTGGTTTTCTGTGACTTTATCTGGTGACCTCCAAGTCACCTTATGGATGTTTTTGTGTTGGAAAATTGTCCCTCCGATGGTCATCATGTTTTCTTCACAGAAACTGCACAGTCTTTCTCCATTTTCTTTTATTTCTCCGATTCCTTCTCTTCCCATGATTCTTCTTCTGTCTTCACTTCCTTCACCTACTTTTGCATTGAAGTCGCCCAAGATGAGTAGCATATCATGCTTGGGTATTGTTTCTGCTGTGGCATGGAGGCTGTTGTAAAAATCTTCTTTTAATTCCTCTTCAGCTGCTTCTGTTGGTGCATAACAAACTATAATAGACAGCTTCGTGAATCTTGAGTTGAACCGTGCATATAATAATCTCTCATTTATTGGGGTCCATTTCAGCAATGCTCTTGATGCTTCTTTTGTTATAATCAATGCTACTCCTCCTTCATGAAGATCTTCTTTACCTGACCATATTATTGTATCTTCTGTGTGCTGTGTTGTTAATTTCCTTCTGCCTTGTCCTGTCCATCTTGCTTCTTGTATTCCTAGTATGTCTAGTTTGTATCTGTGCATTTCCTTGATGGTTTGTGCTAGTTTTCCAATCTGGTTTAGTGTTCTTACTTTCCAGCTGCCTATTTGCATCTTGTGTTTAGGTTCCAGGAGGTCTGCAGTCGGGCTGGGGACTTCCAGTGGCTGGCTTTCATCCACAACCTTCATGGGCTCAGTTTCCTGATAAGCATTTCTCCTTCCACCTGCATTTGTTTTTTCCCTTGCTTCAGTTTCTGTAGCAGCCTGATAGTTTTTTTTAGCAGATAGGGTTGCTGGCCCTATGCCGAACCCTCCTTAGTCGCCTTTTACGATCATGCGTGATAGGGTACAGTGGTCCTATTCTTTGCAGATCCCGGGTACCACACGGGGGAAACATTAAACTCTCTGCACTTCTCTATTATTAATCTTAGATTGAATATATGATCTCTTGATCCTCTTCCTTGCCTGAAACCAGCTTGGACCATATTGACTTCTTCTTCTATTTTCTTTCGAAGTCTACCCATTTTGATTTTTAACAGAATTTTACTGACATGACTAATCAGGGCAACAGTTCTGTAGTTGGTGCATAATTTCAGGTTACCCTTTTTTGGCAGTGGTATGAATACAGTTCTTTTCCATTCTTTTGGCCAGATACCTGAATGCCATATCTTTTTACATCGTACATTATAGATTGTTGCACACTCCTTTCCTCCTGCTTTAATAAATTCAGCTGTTATCTCATCACATAAGGAGATAAGTTAAGGAGATAATACCACTGAAAAAAAGAAGACCCTAAAAATAAATGGATGACAGACGACATCTTAGGGCTGATGGACAAGAGGAGGAGGAGTAAAAATATCGAGTAAAAATATAGAAAGATAAATAAAGAAATAAGATGCAAATGCAGAGAAGCAATGGAAGTGTGGTTAAATGAACAGTGCAGACAGATAGAGGACTCTCATAATAAAGACAGCAAAAATATGCACAAGCGAATTAATGAACTCACAGGCAGGAAAACAAAATATACCACAGGATGCCTGAAATCGAAAGAAGGTAATATGTTAATGGGAAAAGAAGACATTGTGGACAGGTGGACAGAGTATATCGATGAGCTATATGGAGGAGAAAGACCAGAATTAACACCAGATACTGAAAACTGTGATGGACCACCAATACTTGAATATGAAATCATAGATGCCATCAAACACATGAAGAAAGGAAAAGCGACTGAGCCTGATAATATAGCAATAGAAAAAAATAGAGGCACTAGAGGAGACAGGAATAAAAATAATGACCAAGTTACTGAATGACATTTACGCCAGTGATTATATTCCCAGTGACCTGCTTAAATCCACGTTTATAGCACTACCAAAGAAACCAGGTGCAAAGGAATGTGACTACTTCTGAGAATAATTATGAGAAGAACAAGGAAAAAGATAAAAATGGAAATATCAGATGAACAGTTTTGATTTGTTGAAGGAAAGGGAACACACAATGCCATTTATGCTTTACAAACACTAACGGAAAGAGCTTTAGAAGTACAGAAAGATCTCTACTTATGCTTCATTGATTACACCAAGGCATTCGACAAGGTGAAACATTAAAATGCTTGAAGACATCAATATAGATGGCAAAGACCTGAGGATTGTAAAACATCTATACTGGCAGCAAGAAGCAGTAGTTCAAGTTGAAAATAGAATTGGAAAATATCAACCTATAAAACAAGGGGTGCGACAGTGATGTGTACTATCTCCAGACCTTTTTTCTCTGTACAGTGAGAATATTCTAAGAATGATCATCACAGAACCAGGCATAAAAATTGGAGGATACAATATTGACAACCTTCAGTATGCTGACGACACAGTACTGATAGCTGAGAACCAACAAGACCTGCAAAATCTCTTGGCTAAAGTCGCCAAAGAAAGTGAACAGAAAGGCCTTACTTTGAACATCAAAAAGACAGAGACTATGGTTATATCTAAGAAACAGAATCCACCAGCATGCAGTATTAAATTAAACGGAACTATTCTAAAGCAGGTGCAGAAATTCAAATACCTTGGAGCAGTAATAACTTCAGATGGGAAATGCAGAACAGAAATTAGAACAGAATAGGCCAAACAAAGACTGCATTTTAGAGAATGAGAAACATATTAGCTAACACATACTTATCAATGAATGTTAGAAAACGAGTCCTAAAATGCTATATTGAACCTATCTTGTTATATGGAAGTGAATCATGGACAATAGACAGGTCTGCACAAAAATCATTGGAAGCAGCAGAAATGTGGTTTATTAAAAGAATGTTGCGAATCCCCTGGGCAGCAAAAATAACTAATGAAGAATGTATGAGAAGAGCTGGAGAGACAAAAAAACCTTGTCAAAAAGATAAGAAAGAGACAATGTACTTTCATAGGACATGCAATGAGAAGAGGGGGCATTGAAAATACAATAACAACAGGAAAAATAGAAGGAAGAAGATCAAGAGGAAGATCAAGAGAAATGATACTGGACAGTCTAACGGGATGGTGTGAGAGATCACCAACTGAACTGATGGCCTGCAAGAAGGATCGGGTAATCTGGAGAAGCATAATAGCCAATGCCAGTCGACACGACACATGATGATGATGATGATGAAAATAAGTAAGGTAGTGACATTTTCAGAATTCAGATAAATAACATACAAATACATAGAAAAATTAGAAGCATATAACATTCACTCATTCATTCATTTGCACGTCCCTAACAGCACTCCTGTAGGCCTCTCCGTTGAGAGCAAGATGGCCTGCCACTGATGCATCCATTTGCAGATCCTTAACGATGTCTTGCAGCCATCTTTGCCTTGGTCTTCTTCTCTTTCTTTTTCCCATTATGTATCCTTCCAAGACGGTCTTCTCTAGATTATCATGACGTTTAATGTGTCCAAAATATTTAAGTTTTCTCTCTTTAATCCTCTTTACTAGCCAACCTTCTTCAATATTAAGCTCTTGAAGTATAGATATATTTGTTCTTTTTTGTGTCCATGATATTTGAAGAACTCTTCTGTAGTATTTACATTCAAAGGCATTTATGTGTTTCTCAGCTGTTTTGTTAAGTGTCCAGGTCTCATAGGCATATGTTGCGATGGGAAAGATGCATGCCCTTAAAAATCCTATTTTTGTAGTTCTGTCTGCTCCTCTCCACAGATTCTTTAGTTGTTTTACTTTCTGAAAAGTGATAGATGTCCTCCTTTTAACTTCCCTCATTGTATCTCCATTATTAGTTACTAGTGATCCAAGATATTCAAAACTCTCCACTTCTTCCAGTTTTTCCTCATTGATACATATTTCAGCTGCCTTGGAAGCTTATAACAGAAACTCAGAATTTCATATTCTTGTCGTGCATAGAACACCATGAGAAATGCAACAAATTATGTTTAGTTCTTCTGTCAAATTTTAACATAACTCTAAGATTTTTAACAATATTCTCACATGAATAAGTTTCTCTGAAATATTTTTTAAAATGACATTTTCAGAATGCCGAACACCATATTTTGGTCCTGACTGTAAAGAGAATTGTACTTACTGTTTGAATAATTCATGTGACATATATAATGGATCGTGCTACAGGTGTCCATCAGGAAAAGTTGGAGATCTTTGTGATCAGGGTGAGTCTTGTGTTATTTTTCCATAAAACAAAATTTAAAGCTTCAAGATCAGTGTTCTATGATATACACTGTACAGGATGTTTCAGTCAGTTATTGTCAGTTTCAGTTTAGCAGTACATTGGCTGAAGCAAATTCATTTATACAAAAACAGTGTCATAGTAACAAGTAAAGATTATAATTTAACATAAGGTTAGCTTTGTGGATGACGTTCAATATATGAGCCCCGTCCGTGGGACTCTCGAACCTATTGGAGATGAAATACAAATTTCTTTACAGTACAAGTGAGCATTTCTCTTGTGACCTGTACATAACTGTCCGTAATCATCTCCTTCAGTTAAGTCAGATTTCGGGAGCACTGCTTAACACGTTGTTCTTCAGGTAGTACCAGGGGAAGTAATCACATGGATTTAAATTCAGACTGTGTGGTGGCCAAGACAATCTACACTGAAATTGACATGGGAAACAATTGAGTGCTATGTGATGCTGGATCTTGGAGTGCAGGAATTCCAGGACCTCTGGAATAGTGTGAGGTCTAGCTCCAAACTGTTGGAACTACTGTGCTTGAAAGAACATGTTCTCCGTCTCCTTTCATGGAAGAAGAAGGAGTTAAGTATCATGGCATAAGTCTCTCCAGTAATGTAATCATCAAACATGAAAGGCCCAGTCACCCCCTATGGGGAAACCTCACACAAACCAAGACTTTCTGGCCATGCAGAGTGGATTCTTGAGTTTTATATGGGTATTGAGTACCCCTTCTTCTCATCAAGTGACCAACATATGTCACATGATGAGAAGAAATGATCAGAGAATCCCAAAACAAGCTATCAGGTGGAACACAACAAGCCAGAGAAAAAGAGGCAGACCGCGTGAAACTCTGAAGAGGACATTGTTAAGAGAGGCCAAATTAACAGGCATAAAATCCTTTGATGAGGTTGAAAGACTCACCGAAGACAGGAAAAATTGACGAACTACTTTACGAGCCCTATGTGACGTTTAACGGCACGGGAAGGATATAAGATATAAGATAAGATTGAGTACCCCAGAAATGCACATTATGTCTGTTAATGTCCCCTGTGAGATGAAAGTAGGCTTCATCACTAAACTAAATGTGCTCCAATATGTGAGGACTCTGCTGCGTAATTTCCTGCACAAACTTATTCCGCTGTTCTAAGCACATAGTTGTCAGAGACTGGAACACACTACAGCGCATTCATGCATAGAGTGGTTCGAATTATGCGCCATGCTGTTGAAAGCGATTCCACATTTTCTGTACCTAAATGTTGCACATACTTCTGTGTAGGAGATGAGACCACTTTCGCACGAATGTTCTCAACAGTTTCGGGCGAACACATGGCCTGCTCCCACTTCGTTTATTGCCTGTTAGTTTCCCACATTCGCGAAACTGCTTTACCAACATCTTCACCGTATTCTTTGCTGGTCCTTCCTTGCACTAGTATGTATAAACTAGGAAAGATGTAGAAACAGTTTTATTACTTTACGACTGCAAAATTGTGACGTTTCAGGGTGAGCCTTTATCATACAAAAACATACAGGACGAAGAAATAGAGAGAGGAGATAAAGTATAGATTCACATGAATACTACTAAACAAATGGGAAAAAATGAAATAGAGTACTTTGCTGTAAAGTGTAAGATGTGGTTTGTCCGGCGGTGTGTGTCAGGAATGAATTTCTAGAACTTGGAGACTGTTTAAATTGAGATCTGTGATATGTGGTCGGTGGGTTGTAACTGGGGGTGGTGGATGGGGAACCAGGAGAGAGAGAGAGAGAGAGAGAGAGAGAGAGAGTGATACAGTGGTGACCTAGCCAGGAGAAAGTGAAATAGATGATTAGGGAAGGGGGGTTGCAAAGTGATGCTATGAGGAGGTTTGACAAGTAAGAAGGGGGTGGAGCTTAGTTGAGAGCTACTATAATGATTGAAGAGAATTTTAAGTGTAGTTGAACAGTGAGTTTAACCCGTGTGGCTCCAGTGTCCCATAATTTTGAATTCAGCGGTTCCCAAGCGCTAGGCGGCTTGTGTCATCTGCGTGACATTGTTTGATGGCTGTTACCAGAAAATCAGATTTGCCTCTGTGGTTGAAATGATTAGGGACTGGTATCGATGCATGCTGGGCGATATCGTACAGATGTTTTTGCATGCGGTCCCCTAATCTGAGGCCAGTCTCACAAATATACGTTATCCTGCATTTTTTTGCAAACGATGACATATATCACATTACGGTTTAGTTTTAGGAAAGGTGATCGTTTTCATTTCTCAGACTACTGGGCAGGTAACGCAGCGGGGTGGTTACAATTTCTGGTGCCAACATATGTAGGGTTCTGCATCAAGCAGCTGTGGACGAGGATGTCCTTAAGGTTTGGCTCACGTTTGTATGCCAATAGGGATGGATCAGAGAAAATGTCGCGAGTGTCGGAGTCGAGCTGAATTATTGGTAGATGATGATAAAGAATTTTCTTAACCATCTGACCAAGCGAGTGGAAAGGCAGTACTAACTTAACTCTGTCAGATGGAGTAACAGGCTTTTTTCCTGAATACTTCTTTGCTGCTCACTAGTTAGATACGGTTGAAGCTTCACAAAGTACCTTTTCTGGGTAGTGGCCATGACGGAAAAATTCTGATAACTTGTTGGACTGATCTATAAAGTCCAAATTATCCTGACATATGAGGCGAAGACAGAGGAGTTGGGAGTATGGGATGGAGTTCTTACAGGCTTCAGGATAGGAGGAAGTGTAAAGCGAATAGGTGTGGCTGTCGGTGGGCTTGTAAAATACAAAAGTGACAAGCCTGTTTGTGCCAAGAGAAATTTTAATGTCTAAAAAGTTGACAAACTTGTCAGAAATTTCATAAGTGAATTTTATGTTATTATTGAGTGAGTTGACAAATTCAATATTTTTTTTAGATCTTTCTGTGGCATACTTGTGATTCCAATGCCATCATCGATGTACCTTTTATAGAATTCTGGAAGTCTGCCAGTGTAGGTTTCCCATAATTTGACTTCCAGAAAGCCCATAAATAGATATGCATAACTGGGACCCATTTTCGTTCCCATGGCAACACCACTGATTTGCTAGAAGTATTCGCCATTGCATTCGAAAGAGTTTAAGTTTAGTACTAGCTGTGTAAGTCTGATTATGGTGTCAGTGTTAGTGGTGGGGTGAGGGTTGTTGTCAAGAAAATAGCGGAGTGTTAAGAGTCCATCCTCGTGGGGATAGAAGTGTATAGGGAGCAGACATCCAGGAGAAAGATGTGATAGGTGTGGTGTTGAGAGAGTGTAATCGTATCAAAAATTGTTGAGGCGTGGTTGGTATCTTTCCAAAAGGAGGGTAGTTTGTATAATTGCGGCTGGAAATTCCACAAACCAGGTAACCCTAGACGTACCATTGTATCAGTATGTTCATGCCCCACTTAGCACATTTCTGACTTTTGGACAGCATTTTCTTTTTCATATGTCTATTTCTTGATTTTTCAATATTTTTTTCTCAACTATTGTTAATATTTAGGGGACCAGCTTTACATACAAGTATATATGTGCATGTGAATAAACATTGGATGCAGTATAATGCATTAAAATGATGATTTCACTTATTACGGACAATGAAGGTAAAGAGGAGATAACAAAAGTTCTAAATAGTAAATAAAAGTGTTTGAGGTGACATAGCAAGAAGATGCTGCCTTTTTATTTTGAAGATTAGTTATAATACAGCGAAGTTATCTCCCTCTGAACTCTAACTCTCTGTACCTTAATTTTTTAGGTTTCAAACTTCAATGAAAATTTTGAAACTTTTGACTCAATATTTTTTTCACTTTCATCCATGTCTCACAGCATTATAAATATGCTGAGCATATAAAGTATGAAATTATACAAATAAAAAGAAACTTTAAAATTCAAATATGTTTTCAGACACAAAAAAACTGGAAAATATTTTTTTCCCTACAGATTGCCCAAGTTCAAAATTTGGTGAAAATTGTAGCCAGAACTGTAGCGCAAACTGTGGAGGCAATGGCAGCTGTGACCCAGTAAATGGAACCTGCACTCAAGGTTGTAATAGTGGCTTTACTGGTCCTCAGTGTGAACAGAATTAGTACAAATTACGTGTAGATAGAACATTCTTGGCAGAGATTTATAAATTAGAATGAAAAAAAAAATATATATATATTACATTGAATTTATTTCATTAATTTTAATTGCTTTTTGAGTTGTGGAATAAGTTTAAAATACAGATACAAGTGTTGACTTAGTAGTAGAAATATGATTTATTTTTTTTTTTACTTTGTTTTTTTACTGTTCATTATAGACTGCTCCCAGGGCTTTTTTGGCAAAGACTGTGGAGAGAATTGTGGGCATTGTGGAGGAGATGGTGGATGTTCTCCAAAAAATGGAAGTTGTTATCAGGGTTGTATGGATGGCTATGAAGACCCAAAATGTACCAAAAGTAATATTTCTTTTTTTAACAGTCTTAAAAATCTATATTTTTGTGTTACCAAGTTAGAGAAAAAAGTTAAATGTAAAGCTTCAAACTGTTATGTAACTGTGACAAATTTTCTATGATGTAAAAAAAAAAGAACTCAAAGTGACACTATAAATCAGTTTCTGCACTAAACACCTGCTGAAACAAGTGAACAGAATTGTTTTAATCTATCAAAAGCCAGAATCTTATTACTGGGATCTGAGCCATGCTGGACTGACAAACTTATTATGTATTTGTTACATTAAAATGATCAGTAATTTGTTGCATTGTTTAAAAGAGCATTGCCTTTGATGAGGAATTTAAAATTTGAAAGCTGCTTTTTTCTGTCTAAGGGCACTATAGAATCTCCTCCATCCATCATCATAGACATACAGAAAATATAATAGTGTTTATTTATTTCAGACATTTATGAATTGTCCTGTATCTTGTTTATATTTGTATAATGCAGCATGTGAATATGGAAAATATGGTGCTAGTGTGGCCATAATTGCAGCCAGAACTGTACTCAGGAAGATGGAAAATTTTGTCATCATGTTTCTGGCATAAGTTTGGCTCCATGTTGCCGTGGTTTTATGTGATAAAAGAAAGATGAAAATATGACATGTTGACTTGTGACTTAATCAGACAAATAAAAAGAAAACAAATCAATAAAGAGAGAATGTGTCTGTTAGAAAAAGAAAAATGACTGGGGAAAAAAAATAAAAAAACATAAATAGTACTATGCTGAAATTTTTGAAGTCCCTTACTTTGTACATTCACATATTCTTAACTGTATTTAATCATCCTTTCACCATTGTGAAGTATTTTCAGTGACATTTTGTTATTTTTCAACTATCTTTATAAAAGAAAAAAAAATTGATTGCATGATCTGATACCAGTTATACATCAGGGAATGATTTCTATATTTCTTTATCTTTATTACTTATTTTTCAACTACAACTTTCTTAAACTTCATTTTTATAAATGAATGAGTGCATAATTAAATTCATATTCTAACCAGTCTCAGATATCTGTAATTAAAAAAAAGACACTTAGTAATCTTACTCACATTAGTGAATATGTTTGATGAATACAAAGCATCTCTGAATAAATTAAAAAAAAACATTTAGGCTACATTAAGGGGGTATTATAATGCCCATACTGAATGGAGTACTTAAACAGAACAGCTAGATAACGATAAAAAATTAAGAATGAATCTGAAGCAACTTGACCTGCAAGAGATAGGGAGAGAGACAGAGAGAATAAAATAGAAATACATTAAAGTCAAACTTCCCTGGAGAAATGGCATCAGATACTGCTGCTGCTGATGATGATGTTATAAAACAAGGAATATTTATTTCAGTTACATATTTTATTAAAACTATTGTTATTGTTAAGTTCTAAATTCTCTATATTGTATATACACCAGATCCTCAGAAGAGTTTTCTTCAGCTAACAAATTCATGAGAATAAATCAAAGGATTACAGTGAAACTCTTGGGTGTTCTTTTCATGTATGTTAATTCATTCATTCATTTGCATGTCCCTTGCGGAACTTTGCCTCCCTAACAGCACTCCTGTAGGCCTCTCGGTTGTGAGCAAGATGGCCTGCTGCTGATGCATCCATTTGCAGATCATCAACGATCTCTTGCAGCCATCTTCGCCTTGGTCTTCCTCTCTTTCTTTTTCCCATTATGTACCCTTACAAGAAGGTCTTCTCTAGATTATTATGACGTTTAATGTGTCCAAAATATTTAAGTTTTCTCTCTTTAATCCTCTTTACTTCTTCAATATTAAGTTCTTGTAGTATAGATATATTTGTTCGTGTCCATGATATCTGAAGAACTCTTCTGTAGCATTTACATTCAAAGGCATTTGTGTTTCTCAGCTGTTTTGTTAAGTGTCCAGGTCTCACAGGCATATGTTGCGATACATGGCATTAAAAATCTTATTTTTGTAGTTCTGTCTGTTCCTCTGCACAGATTCTTTAGTTTTTTTACTTTATGAAGAGTAATAGATGTCCTCCTTTAATTTTCCTCATTGTATCTCCATTATTAGTTAGTAATGATCCAAGATATTCAAAACTCTCCACTTCTTCCAATTTTTTCTCATTGATACGCATTTCAACTGCCTTGTTTGGTTTGTCAGTTGTCATCAATTTAGTTTTCTTTGCATTAAGATAGATTTGCTCTTCACTGTTCTTACGGACTGACATAATTAGTTTTTCCATACCTTTTTGTGTTCTAAACAGTAATTCTTTGTCATCAGCATATTTAATTCTTGGTATATCATAACCTCCAATTCTTATGGCATCGTGATATTCTTTGTCTACATCTTCTCTAACATTCCTTATTATATTTGCAATATACAAGTTAAATAAGTAAGGCGGCAAAGTGCACCCCTAACAGTTAATTAGTTAATTAGTGTCTGTAAATGATTAGAGTTTGTAGTAAATAATTGATGACAGAATATCATTCTTTGAAAAAATTATGGTCAATTTTTAATATAGTGAAATCAATTTAGGAAAATAGTAAGATTCAAAGATAATAGACTGGCTTTATATGTTAATTCTTTCTCCTTCTCTCTACCTCCCATATGTCCAACCCAACCTCAAAACAGAATCTCCACAGGAAATTGCTCCTCCAGTTTCTCCACCAGTAGCACCTATAGCAGGTGGTGTTGCTGCTTTCATTGCTGTTCTTATCATCATAGCTATAATTGGTGTCATTTTTTGGAGGTAAGGTACACACTGTATGAATTGCTGTATTTAAAAAATGTTTTCATTACGTCATTTAATGTCAGTGCACTAAATAATTTATAATAAGTGGAATATATAATAAATATGTTACTGTTATAATTTTCATCACATGTTCTTTACCTCTGTGGCACACAAAAGAAATAAAAGAAATTGCTCAACAGATTGCTACTCACTGAAACACATTTGTGTGCCTGCATACTATAACAGTAAAGTTAAAACTACTTACCAAGATGAAAAGAACCATTACTGTGTAAAAGCCTTCTATCTGAACTAGGAATGGAGATTATAGTGAGCCTTTAACGACAGAAAATACAAGAATTTTAAATCTTTTAAGTGAAAAAAAAAATACTTGAAGTTCCTAGAAAACAGAAACACAGGACATGAACAGACTGCTAATGATGAAGCTGAGCTTTTACATTGGTCATAAATGTAAATATGCCCCTCATGATGATCATGTTGTAAGAATTCAAAAATTGTCATTTTACATGTGAATACAGCTGTGACAAAGTTCTTCATTTACTACAGGGAATTCACTCACTTTGGTGGTTAATGCAAAAGAATTCATGAATCTGATTTAAACAGCATTTGCCTTATAGTATAGTTCTTCTTCGTTCGCTTCTACCACCAAGACCACCCTTTGATCCTACTGAATTTACTACTGTGGTCTTCGATAGGTCCCATGGTCCCCAAAAGGATCACAAGAGGTTCAGAGTATCACAAGGCTTGAGCCTATATTCTCGCTTCTTGGGTCTCAGAAGCGAGATTGCATGACACCGTGGTTTTCGTTGCACCAGTTTAATCTAGAGTTGGACTTTCTCACCGGAAAACCTCGACGTGTTTTGGATATCAGTATATCCCCACTGGGTGCGAGGTGGTTGCCCATCCAGGCTAGGGTTGGACTTTCTTACCGGAAAATCTCAACGTGTTTTGAGATACCCATGTATCTCCACCTAGGTGAGAGGTGGTTGCCCATCCAGTCAAGAGTTGGACTTTCTCAGCGGAAAACCTCAGCGTGATTAGGATATGCATACATCCCCACTGGGTGAGAGGTGGTTGCCTATCTAGACTGCACTGGTCCAGTGTCTCTGACTTCAGCATTTTGTGGTCATGGCCGCTACCATTCCTAGTTGTGACCAGGATGGAGCATTTGACAAGGAGGACGAATCATCGCCACTAGTAAGTTCCACCCTGGGTTGAGCCGGTTTAGGCGTATTATCCCAGTATGGCGTGTTTAGGACGTGATCGACCTCTAGAGCGGAGGTACCGTGACATGAGTAGCCATCAAGTTTCAACCCTGGTTTATGCCGGTTTAGGCATATTTCACCAGTATGGGTGTACATCGGACCTGGCCAGCTTCTAGAGCAGTGGTGCCGTGGTATGAGTAGCTCTCGCCGCGAGACTACTGGACATACCGATTAAGCTTCACTTTATCTTTTCCATCACCTTTTCACATTGGCACCGCACGGCAACCCTAATTGCTTTTTCGCATTTTCTTCATTGGCCGGGAGGAGTTTTGCTCCTTTCGCGGTATCCGAAGAATCTTGGCAGCAGTATCTTAACCCTTGGGTTAAGCCCGTTCAGCAATTCACCCTGTATGAATGCACATAGGACGTGGCCGACCCCCAGAGTGGAGGTGCCGTGATTTGAGCAGTCCTGACCTAGAGACTGCTGATTACTTCACTTAATCCTTTCTTTCACTTTTTCCACAGTGGCGCCGCACGGCAATCCCATTTGCATCTTTCTTCACTGGGCGAGAGGAGCCCCACTCCATGCATGGCAGCTGAAGAATCTCGGCAGCAGCGGGTTTTAAATCAGAGTTTTGCTTCTCTCAGATGAGCTACCAAACAAGACTCTCATCTACCCAAAACGTCTGGGTTTCGGGCGCCAGATATTCACCTTCGCCCCTTTTCCTGTCAGTTTGAATAGTTCTGCCACGAGAAGGCCAGGATCTGGACTCGACTGTCAGAGGCTATTTTAGACACGCACTTTGTAGACATTTAATTGGAGTGGAGAGCATATCCTCCACCCCACCTCCGGCTATGACAGTCTTTAGAACCTAGCATGGTTCTAAAACGAAATCATGTATCTGTATTAACCTTATATATATACACATTTCCATGTCGCTAAACATCACATAGGGCTCGCATGGTAGCTTGCCAAGGTTTCCTGTTTTCGGTGAGCTTTTCACCCTCATCAAGGGATGTTATTCCCACTAAACTGGCCTCTCTTAACAATGTCCTCTTTAGGTCAACCTCTTTTTCTTCAGACTTTTGTATTCCACCTGATAGCTTGTTTTGAAATTCTCTGGTTGTTTCTTCTCAGCACATGACCAACATATGTCCATCTTCTTTTTCTGATCACCCATGAGACAGATTGTTATTTGCTCATCTGTCTTATCTCTGCAATGGTTTTGAATTGATTCCACTTTATACAGTGTATTTTCCTGATGCATTTGTTTAAAAAAAAGTCTAATTTCTTTAGTTGTTTTCGAGCTTTCATATGTATAAATGAGGGTGGATATTACATTTGAACGGAATAATCTTGACTTGGTTTTTGTGCTGATAACTTTTGAATGCCATATGTTCTCAAGTTTCTTGAAAGTCAATGCTGCTTTTGCAATTCGAATTCTAACTTCCTTTTTGGTGTCATCATTTTGGTCTACAGGTCAAAGAAAAAGAGGTCAACACTAAACTGGCTTCTCTTAACAATGTCCTCTTTAGATTTTCACATGGTTGAAACAGGAAAACTTGGCAAACAACTATGTGAGCCCTATGTGATGCTTAATGGCATGGGAAGGATGTAAGATGTAAAGATCCTGGTCTATATAACTGCCGAGATATGCAAATTTGTGATGGTAATATATATATATATAACATCTTACATCCTTTATATATATATATATATATATATAGATATAGATATATAAAATTCTGTTTATTCTTGCATAGAAATTACCTCACAGTAATTAATCAAAGAAGTTTGTTCTTTGTTGGTAGTAATTTTATGTAAATTATAAAAATTGAAGCATTAAGGCTTGAGTTATTTCTTGAAGAAATAGATTTTTTAGCTATTCCTGATTCATTCAAATGAAGACTGGGAAAACTCTGGAGAAAGACCATGCCACATATACATTTTATGGCACAGAGTAACTGGAAGGGGAAACTTATGACTGGTGGTAAAACAACTGCAAGGACACTTTAACATGGTTTGTTCTCACTGTGGACAATAAGAAAATCAAATTTAGATAGAATCAAACCATGAATGAAGTTGATAATAAACAGTTGACATGGGCTAGCCTTCAACCATGAATGAAGTTGTTAATAAGCAGTTGACATAGGCTAGCCTTCAACCATGAATGAAGTTGCTAATAAACAGTTGACATGGGCTAGCCTTCAACCATGAATGAAGTTGCTAATAAACAGTTGACATGGGCTTGCCTTCAACCATGAATGAAGTTGCTAATAAACAGTTGACATGGGCTGGTCTTGAAAACATATTTTGCAATGTTAAGGACTATTATATAAAGCACAAAAAAAAGAACATCTTGTCCTGAACTCAGATGATTTTAGTGAAAAATATGCTCACATAATGTAACATTAATTTTCTCGCAGAGAAAAATAACACAAAATTCTCATCAGTGTTCAGTTTAATAC